>VUQI01064039.1:0-10297 GCA_015106735.1 Paratilapia polleni
ATTTTTTTTTTTATTTTTTTTTTTTTAAAAGGGTATTTTTTTTTTTTTTTTTTTTTTGCATTTTAGCTGGCATCTCATCAGTGAAAAATAGGTCTTGGAAAATATCCGCGGAGCACTTTTGCATCTTTAATGCTGTCGTAACTCAGATTGCAAACAGTAAAACATGTTCAAAGGATTAGAAATGTTAGAATTCAGAGGAGTGCAGAGAATTTAATTGTGAGCTCTCATTTCTCCTGTGCCTGTATGGGTAGCAGCTGGTCCTTTGTAACCTACACCAAGCAGCACATTAATTATTCATGTTCAGGGGCTGAGTGAAACAAAGGCAGAGCCGGGGCCTCAGCAGACAGACGAGGAGAGGAGGCTCCATGTCACTGAACATCTTCCGTTTATTTCAGCCCAAAAATATTTTGGTTACTTTTCTAACGGCGTTATTTTTTTTTTTAGACAATTAAGAATAGTCTTGTTTTGATCTGAATACCACTCGTCACAAGGTAACAAACCATTATTGAATACTAACCAGGCTCAGACGACGCCGTGCCTCCTCGCTTTAGCAGTGACATCCTCGGCTACAAGGACCCAGGGTTGGACCGCGGAGTAACCATCAGACACACAGAGGGCATCTACAGTAAGAGGCTGAAAACAGCCAAGCTCACCATGCAGGAAAAAGGACAGAGAGGTGACCTGAACACACAAACACATGCAACAAACACTGTATGCATAATTACTCTAGATACTTCATTAATTTCTTTGCCTGTGATGCCAAATCTTTTCATAAAGCAAACATCCCCTGTCTAAAATAACAATACCATCACTGATTAATATGAACATATGTCACTGTGTGAAATACAATCCACATTCAGGAAAAAAAGCATTTAAACTGATGCTGAAACATTATGCATACTAATGTCTGGAAGAAACCAGTTTTGTCAGAAGGGAAGAAAATATTTGTTTTCTGAATGCCAAAAGACAAAATAATGTAACAGGCACATGTTATTAAGCCCTTTCATTATAAAAGTCTATGTACAGATTAAAAGGAAATAATATGTGTGAAAAGTTTTCGGGACGGCATATGGTATCAGCAAGGAGGAAGGAACGTTCGTCTGTGTAAAGTCTGGAGTGTTTTTTCGAGCTCAGTAGTTCTATGAAGTTGTTGAAAATGTTTAATTGGAGATTGCTGACTTATGAAAAGACCGTTTTGTGCCTGGCTTTTGGTATCCTGTCATTGTTAAACACCTCCATGTGTGCTTTAGTTGTACACAGTGTTTTATTTTTCTGTGCGTGCGCGTGTGTGTGTGTCTCCTAACAGATGCCTTTATAGCAGCAGATAAAGGCTCGCAAATTGTGAGCCAAAGTCCAAAGCCGTCTTCTCAGGTTTCTGTTGGCTTTACCAAAGGGCCTTCACTGAGAAATCAAGAAACCTTCAAGAGAGACCAGGGGACCAGCCCGATCCAGTTCCTCCAATGTGATCAACCAGAGTCTCACCGTGAGAGATTTCAGCCATCTAATTTGGAAATGGACTATGGCAAAGGAAGCAGTCACCTGGTCCAAACCTCTGAGCCTCAGAGAGGAAGTGAGCAGCAGAGGAGGGGTTCTGACCGACCTCTAGACCAGCTGTGGCAGAAGTTCTGTGATCAGTGGCTCACAGAGGAGTCACATCCAACCAGTGACAGAGAGGCATCCCTTCTGGAGCGTCTAGAGCGCCTCTCTCGCCTTATTCACAGCACAAGGGGATCTAATGTGTCCCAAGTACAGGAGTTGAATGGTTATCATCCAGAGCAGAAGCAGGAAAGGAGGAGAGAAGATGTTGCACAGAGGAGGAAAGAAAGAAAGCAGACTTTGGAAGAGATTAAGAGGAGTGTACAAGGTAAGGTCAGAGAAGTGGGGTGGAAAGTCAGAGGAGAGAGAAAAACTGAGCTTCCCATTCAGCCGAGGCTTCGGGTTGATGAAACTTCCCGGTCTGCAGAGAACGACAGCCATGCCTCCCTCACCTCCAGCTTCTCCAACAGCTCCTCCCAGAGCCAGCACCTCTCTCCCACAGACAGAGATGAATCAGAGACCTTGTCCACCATGTCTGGCTCCATGTCCACTGTGGACACAGCCCGACTGATCCAAGCCTTTGGTGCCCACAGAGTCCGGCACCTGAAAACCACCTCCGGCCTCAGTAAACTGTACAACACCATCAGCAAGCAGAAAGAAGAGAGGGAGGAGAGGAGAGGAAGAGGCAGAGAGCCTCCTCACATCATTACACCATCAGAGACAACCAGCACTGATGAATCAGTATGTATATCTGCATGTTACTGTCTATCTGTCTGTACTGAAGTAGAGATTATTAAACAGATGTTTATGAATATTCATTTATCTGCAAAGTGCAACAAACGGCATTTCCTCTGCCTTGACAACCCTTCAGTTTTTAGTAAAATTGGCTTTAAAGTTTAAATGTTTCACCTACAATTAGAGGGCTAACATTTATTACACCTTTGTTTCAACATACCCTAATGTAAGCAAAATGTGTTACTTTACTAGTCTTGACTAGATAATTAATCAGTAATGGAAACGCAGTTTTACCACACTGATACCTTAATATTGTGCCATTTAATTTCTCCACAGAGAAACTTGATGATTATAGAAAATTTGATATCTGAGTGGGGGAGAGCCCCAAATAGATGTACAGAAGGAGCACAGCGCAAATTTACCAGTAACATATACACTCACTGGACACTTTATTAGGTACACCTTGCTAGTACCGGGTTGGACTCCCTTTTGCCTTCTGAACTGCCTCAGTTCTTCATGGCATAGATTCAACATTCCTCAGAGATTTTGGTCCATATTGACACGAGTATTATGTCAGTATGGACCACACAGTTGCTACAGATTTGTCGGCTGCACATCCCTTATGTTAATCTCCTGTTCCACCACATCCCAAAGGATGTGGAGATCTGGTGACTGTGGAGGCCATTTGAGTACAGTGAACTCAAGAAACCAGTTTGAGATAATTTAAGCTTTGCAACAGGGCATATTATCCTGCTGAAAGCAGCCATCAGAAGAATAGTAGATGGGTACACTATGGTCATAAAGGGATGTACATGGTCAGTAACAGTACTCAGGTAGGCTGTGGTGTTTAAACAATGCTAAGTTGATACTAAGGGGGCCAAAGTGTGCCAAGAAAATATCCCCCACACCATTACACCAGCACCACTAGCCTGAACCATTGATACAAAGGCAGGATGGATCCATGCTTTCATGTTGTTTACATCAAATTCTGACCCTACCATCCAAATGTTGCAGCAGAAGTCGAGACTCATCAGAGCAGGTGACGTTCTGTCATCAGACAGAACTGCCACTCAATGGATATTTCATCTTTTTTCAGACCATTCTCTATAAACCCTAGAGATGGTTGTGTGGGAAAGTCCCAGTAGATCAGCAATTTCTGAAATACTCAAACCAGCCTGTCTGTCATCAACATCTACGCCACGTTCAAAGTCACTTAAATCACCTTTCTTCCCCATTCAGATGCTCGGTTTGAACTTCAGCAGCTTGTCTTGACCATGTCTACATGCCTAAATGCATTGAGTTGCTGCCATGTGATTGGCTGATTAGATATATGGGCTAACAAGCAGCTGAACAGGTGTACCTAACAAAGTGGCTGGTGAGTGTAAAATGATAATATGAGGTATTAAACATAGCTAAACATTTGATGTTACTGTATTTGTCTTCAGGTTGCTGCTGATTCTGCGTCATCAACCAGCACTTACACTGTCCCTTCACACCGCGGTCCCTCCAGGACTCTGCTCACCAAGAAGGCTGTTAAACTGGTGAACAAAAGCATCCAGGCAGGTCAGAGGAGGAAAAAAAAAAACGTCTCTCCGATTAATGAGAATTTGAGAATTGAGACCTTTGTGGTCTTAGGTCTTTTTTGTAGAGATTTATTAGTAACAGTTGCTCACGGCGTAAAATCTTTGTCAAACGGCCTGTCAGTGCTCAATTTACATTTCTGTTAAAATGTCTTGTTTCTTGACATTTTTGTTCATTTGTGTTCAGAGTTTTAGACTTACTACAAAAGAATAAGGCAGGTACATGTTAACACCAGCATTGTAAATGTGATGGAGTCAATGTATATTCAGTCAAAATTTCCACAGGTGACCTGGAGATTGTTCATAATGGGACTCGACGGCACACCAGAGACGTTGGAACCACATTCCCTTCCCCAGGTGAAGCTAGAGCATCAGGGCAGATCTCATTTTCTTCATCCAGTGTAGTGAGAGGAAGAGAAGGGCAGAGGAGCCCTTCTAAAACTCAGGGAGTCCAAAAGCAGAGAAGGAGCAAGAGAACCCCACCAAAGCCTTTCCCTAAAGGTTCGTCAGCTGGTATACATCTTGTGCTAACTGTAACTTTTAATTTTATAAATTACATCCTTCTGTTTTATTCTTTTTTTTAATGGTCCAGTTGTTTTAATGCCAGAATAAAACATAACCCTTTGCTGCTGGGAATTTTTTTGGGCTTTTTCAGGCATTTCGTGGTTCATCTCTGCTCACAGCCTCAGATCAGAGGCGAGGAAGGAGAACCAGCCAGAGAAGGCGGAGGAGGTGGTGCGTTCTCAGAGGTCGAGCACTGTCTGGTTTGAACCATACAGCAGAATCAACCCATGGAGACAGCCACTCAGACAGAGACAAGTACATGAGGACACAAACAAACATCACCCTGAATCTGATCCAGATCCTAAAACCATAATGATGTCCTCTGGTCTGGCTCACATCTCTCTTCAGGTTAGTTTATATTTCTCTTAGAAGAAGTAGGTTCTTTGGTCTTTGGTTTTAAAGGTAAGCAATGTCTGAAAAGATGTGAATTTCAGACTTTTAACTTTGTACTACATAAAGGCTTCTGGGTGTCAGCATGATAAACGTTAATATCATAATACTAGTTAAAAGGATAACTTAACAGTTTCCTGTTACCCTGCAGGAGGCTCTGGCGATGCGTCGTCCAGAGTTTATTTCCCAGTCCAGGCAGAGAGTGAATCGTCTAGCTCTGCAGGTGGAGGAGAGGAAGCTACAAGCTGCCTTCAGCCAAGAGAGGGGGGAGCTCTTTAACCAGCCAGGAGGGCCTGCGAGGCTGCCGAGGCCTGCAGGTACCAGACACCAGAAGGGTTGAATGATGCTCACAGGATCTCTATTTTTAGTTTACTGAGCTGATAATCTGTGCACACATCCTTCTTATATCCAGTAAATTTTACCCCATATACATGCCCCTCTACTTTAGCTTAGAGAGTTTTTTTAGTTGGTTTTTAATTGTAGTTTCTCTCTGTGAAGGGACTGCTCTGCTCCAGAGGGCCATTCCTAGGAAGGAGATGATCCAGAGGTCCAAACAGTAAGTTGCAAATATCACTCATTTCTTTTACTCTTTAGATATTTTATTCAAAGAATAATATGACTGGCTAATCATTTCATATCATTGGAAGACATAACTGTACCTCACGCTTCATAATGGTGAAATGCTCATATAGCAACACAAAGTTTTTCTTCTAATGATCACTGTCTCTCCGCCAGGATATATGAGAATCTGCCAGAGGTGCAGAGAAGGAGAGAGGAGGAAAGAAGGAAAGCAGAGTATCGCACTTACCGACTGAACGCCCAACTTTACAACAAGGTACAACAAGTACAAACAGCTTTTATCATTCATATCTGTCTGTGCTTTGTGGATTCCAAATTAAATGTTCCTGTAAATAAGTCATATTTCTTACAAGATGGTGTATGTTAAAGCAGCTCCTATGGTCATTCAGTCAGCAACAGTGAAAATACTGGACTGACGCTGGTGTCTTAAAGACAAACTGTGTGAATCAAATCACTGACGCAGCATTTTGTGTCTCTTTAGAGAATCACAAACCGGGTCCTGGGCAGAAGATCAGCGTGGCAGTGATCAAACAGACAAGTGAACTTTTTATACTGGAGATAAAACTCAGTCATGTGAAGCAATTTTTTTACATTTTTAATGTGCATTTTCTTATTTAAAGATTATGTTGAAAAGTAGAATTTCGCTTCAATAGAAGCATCACTGATATTTTTTTTTACTTTTTTAGACAAGAGGAATTCACAATTGTGTCAACTTGAAATGTGTTTTAATGTTAAAATAAAGTTAGAACAAATTTTTATGGTTTAAATGTATATATTTGTTGTGCTTAACCCACATGTAGATTCAAGACAGTGACACGCTTGTTTTGATGTTTTTATTGATCAGTTATTGGTTGTGCAAGAGCAGGAAGCCACACGAGGAAAAAGGTAAGACAAGTCAGACAAGCTGCAGTTTCAGTACATCAGCTGCTCACTGAGAGCACAGATAAATAATATAACTAATAAATAAGAAACATCTACATTTCCCTCTTTAACTATAGTTATGTAGATGCCCATTAATAAATAAAACTTCAAGTTATGACAGCACTGTGTAAACAAACAGTCTATTAGATAAAAGAGCATGAATTAATAAATTAAAAGTGTCTTAAAAATCAGCCATGGCAAATGTGGTGAAGAGAAACAAAGATTCTTTGGCAAAGATGTCGCTTTGCTTTAAATGATGTTTGAAACAAATCAAAAGTAAGGCAGGTGACTGATCTTTACCGAAAGGCTCTCTGCAGGTTTAAGGCTCGGACCACGTTTACAAAGTCTACAGCAACAGGAAGCTCAACAGAACACAGGCAATACATGAACATTACCAATACAACCGGCGTGTCATTTATACCAAGCAAAGGTACACAGTAACGAGAGTGTAATATATGCAAAATCATTTAAACCATATAGTGCTTCATCTGACTAAAGTGCAGCCAGGCTGTGTGTAAATCTGCAAAAGAATTTCAGTCACGTTTTACACAGTAAATCCACTGAGCTTAATCAGGTTTTCTTGTTCTGTGCAGCCCACAAAGGCTAATGAAACCAGAGGTAAATACAAAGACCCTCACTTTGTATTTAACTTCAATGCTGCAAATCACAAGACCTTCATCTGCACAGCAATAAAGTTAAACCAGAGTGAAGATGATGTGCAGGATTTTGTTCTCAGTATTTATCTTAAATGTGCAAAAAGTCTCAAACCCGAGTACAATGCCCGCTTCTTTAAACTGACAAATCTAGTAACGTTTCCATATCACACAGTCCTTCTTTCCCTTTACAGCAACGTTCTTGAAATGGAGCACATCACAGTGACATCTGATGGAAGTTTACAACACAGGTACATGATTCTTCACATTCTGTTTGGCATTAACCATAACCAGAAACATGAAGCAACATCCAACGTCCTGGTCTAGTATAAACCACACTGAGCACGCTCCACACCAGGGCGCAGGAGGTGGTTGGTTAATTCGCTATTCGGCACAAAGATTTGGTGAATCTGGGCAGCATGCGGGAGTGCACTTGCTTGTATCTCTCTTAGCGTAAACCACGAGGATGGAGTCATGATCTTTTCATCCCGTTTCTAATTTACAGCCTACAAGGTGTCAGTCAAATCCAGAGCTGCCTCAAATGAGTCACATGTGCGACCAGGTGCAGTTTGATTTTGGCTGCCTTTAAAAAAAAATAAAAAAAACCCTGAAAGTTCCCATTTTAGACATGGCATTAATGCAGTGCAGTATGCAGTTTTACTTGCTTTAAATTAAAAGTAGCTAGCACAACTAATGCTTCCTCTCTTTAGTATCACTCAGACTGAATTTAATCATTAGCAATTAATTTCCCCAAGTATTTTCTCAGATCTTCTAAAATGTCTAAAAATAGTTAAAAGTCAAATGAATATTTCCATTTAGAATTTCAAATTTAATCTTGTTTTGTTTTTTGTTTCCAAAGCCATCAGTCTAAATTCTAAAGATATTTAAATAATACGAGACAAGAAAAGCACTGACATTTAAAAATACTAAAAATCTGAGGAAGACTCTTCAGTCTTCAAAAGTTACTGTAAAGTAATTGCCAATAAATTGCTTCTCATTCGACTATATTTATATTTATAGCTCTACTTTGTAGCCCTCGCCCCAGATGAGGGAGGCTCAAAACGGGCACAAGACAAGAGGTGATGTTAAGTGACGGGCTTCTAACTCCACTTTTGTGCCAGAGCTGTAAATTGTAATCTCACCACTAATAATTTTAATAAGCCTCCTGGTTTGTCTGGTTTGGCCCTGGAGTGGAGACAAAGCTGATGATGGAGGTGTGTTTTGGTGCGGCAGGCGGGATGGCAGGGCAGGTGACGTTTAGGTCCGCAGCAGACTGTGAACTCTCTGCAGCTCCGACTGTGACAGGACGAGGCTGTGGACCTGCTCCTGACCGCGGGGACACGGCACCATGACCCGACCCACCAGCACTGCATCGCCCTGCTTCTCCTCCTTTGCCTAAACACAGAAAAATGACTTTCAGAGCTTCAAGTTGAGAAGTATTTGTACTCTTAAGCTAATGTCAGACAGCTGAAAGCTTTCATTCGTCCACCTGTGAGTCAAAACCGAGCTTTAACAGAGTGTATGTACCAGTGCACTTACCTTAACGAACAAAGTCGAAGGGAACGTGGCGAAATCAGACGGGACTCGAGCTCCAGGCTGCAGGTTGACGACGTGTTCTGATACCTCGTCCTGACAGAAGCAGAAGAGATGAAAATTACTAAAGCCTGTAATTTGAGGTAAGGTGACCACTTCAGGTGCAGCAACAGTATGAATGGTAACGCGTTAAAAATGAACTTTTACGCAGTCATTTTTGTCAGTTTATCCCTGTGTGCGTCACAGCTTTGTGTTTTGTTTGCACCTTCAGTCTGTCTAGAGTGTCACTCAGGGACTGGAGTCTAGCCGTCTGTTCCAGGAGCTGAGCACCAGGGGTCACTGCAAGGCAAAAAAAAAAATATGAGAAAATGTCATAAATCTCTGAAGGAAGTGACCAGCAGTCAATTTTACATAACTGGAAATGATTGTTGGTTGATTTCAGAAGTAAAGAAGACAAGAACACCCAGGATTCCATTAATTTAGTAAACATCATACGACCAGGGTGCTACAGATCCATAGAAAGTCTTAAAACACAGATTTACTTAAAAAAATAAAAAAATAAAAAGGCTTTAAAGTGTTCCACCTTTAGATCTAATGTGAGTGCATTGTTAAGGCTCTTTTATACATCTACTAACCCTTTCAGGCTGTTTATTCACCTTAGGGCAAAAAGAAACATTATCCAACCTAAAGTTTGTAGCTCATGCTGTTTTTAAAAAAAATAAAATAAAAAAATCTCAAATGCTTAGGGCCAACAGGCTGCAATACATTTGCAAAAACTATGAAGATGAAGAAGAAGAAGCCCTACTAGCGAGCCTGTTTTTAGTCTGTGTAAATGGGAAAATGCCTGTTTAATAAAAGAATAATGATCACTCAAACTTGGCACAACTGGATATTGTTCAGGACAATACGATTTTTTACAAAATGTTCTTAACCAAAACTTATTTGATGTCACTGTTTACTTGGAAGCAGTGTATTTTGTGTATTTTCATTTTGGATATCTTTTCATCACAAGTTTGTTCTTAAATTTTACTGAAAGTCGTGTTAAAAGGCCTTAAGAAGTCTTCAAGTTAACTTGTTCATACCTCTCTTTTTCTATTAACACTGGACCAGCTCTTTATCTTTTCGAGGAAATTCAAGGGTACGTGGGAGCTCACCCAACCAGTCTACATGTGTTTCGTGGTCTTTGAGACGGCATTCAACTACGTCCCTGTGAGGAATCCTGTGGTGCTTTAGAAGTACGGGGGATCATTCGGTCCCTGTGCAACCACAGTGAGAGCTCGGTCTGTTTTGCTGACAGTAAGTCGGACTTAGCCCTTTGTCACCAATTCTGTTCTTATTTTTTATGGACAGAATTTCGAGGTGAAGCCAAGTGGTGGAAGGTTCCTATTCAGCTTTTTGCAGATGATGTGGTTCTGTTGGCTTCCTCAAGCAATAACATCCAGCTTACATTGTGTGGACGCTCTGCCGGTCTGTTGTGGTGAAGAGAGAGCTGGGTGTGAAAGCGAAGCTGTTGATTTATGTGCCTACCCTCACCTATGGTCATGAGCTCTGAGTAGTGACCGAAAGAATGAGACTGCGGATGTAAGCAGCTCTGAAGGGTGGCTGGACTCTCCCTTAGAGATAGAGGGAGGAGTTTGGTCATTGGGGAGGGACAGAGTAGAGCTGCTAGTCCTCCACACTGAAAGGAGCCAGATGAGGTAGTTCGGGCATCTGACCAGGATGCCTCCGGGGGAGCCTCCTAGTTGAGGTGTTCCTGGCATGTCCTACCAGGAGGAGGCTCCAGTGGACATGCCCGCTTGAGTGCAC
>VUQI01064042.1:0-29719 GCA_015106735.1 Paratilapia polleni
CGTTCACAACCAAACCTGACAGATCCTATAAATTGCTTTTCATAGTCTGTAGGTTGTTCATTGATCATGCCTCTGATCACTTCCTCTTCCTCACTTCCTTTCACTCTCCATGTGTTCATACACCACTCACATTTAATCATTAGTTATTATTAAACTCTGTCTCTCTCCCATAGTGTGTCTTTTGTCCTGTCTCCCTCTGCTCTCTTCTGTTTCCACTCATCCCCAACCAGTCGTGGCAGATGGCTGCCCCTCCCTGAGCCTGGTTCTGCCGGAGGTTTCTTCCTGTTAAAAGGCAGTTTTTCCTTCCCACTGTTGCCAAGTGCTTGCTCATAGGGGGTCGTCTGACTGTTGGGGTTTTCTGTCTAATATTGTAGGGTCTTTATCCTAAAATATAAAGCACCTTGAGGTGACTATTGTTGTGAACTGGCGCTATATAAATAAAATTGAATTGAATTGAATTGAATATTAGAGCCCAACCAACTTGTCGGTGGGCTGATATTATCACCTGATGTTAGCTATATATCGGAATCTGTATTTTTAACGGCTGATAAACAAAAATTGAAAAAGTAAAAAAGAGATGGCAGAAACACCCTTCAACCATGTTATGAGTGTAGATGTTGCATAGTTTGTCCAACAGAGGGCCCTCTGCAACTTCCCTGTTGTCAACATGTGTCTGGAATGCCACAAACACAACAACCAGCTGATCCAAGCAAACAAGTAAATAAATAACTACAAATATCAGGAAAATCTGTTTATGTTTCGTGTGTCTGAATTTTTTTATTTATTTTTTTTTAATCAGCCGATATTTTGGGATATTGGATTTTTAAATATACAAATATCGGTAATCAGTATCAGTCTTAAAAATCCTGTATCAGAAACGACTCTATTTCAGATCTGAATGCCTTGACAAACCAACATAACAGTGTTCACTAAGAAACTGGAGAAGATATAGAACCAGGAGACAGATATTTTCCTCAGGAGCAGGTGGAGACCAAAACAGAGTTTAAAACAAAAAACCAAAACAAAGAATCATCTTATCAGTGTGTTGTGCATCCTGTAATAATTACCTATATAATCATACCCTTGGCTAAGCACCAATTTTTGACAGAAGTGACTTTTACAAACACATTTATTATAACCTCTCCTGTTTGTATCAAACACCATTTCATCACCAAATAAAGATACAGCATGGAGTAGGTATTTCTCTAACATGTTTAATTGTGTTTCTCCAAAACAGTGCATTGCATAAGGACTAGCAAATGAAACATTAGTTCAAAAAATATTTTACCAGCATATTGACTGTAACAACTTGACAGGATGACAAACACTTCAAGTTGGAGTACAGTAATGTACAGTACCATAGTATGTTGTCGCCATTTAGATAAATTTGTGGCGGCTTCAGTACTAATTGCACGATACACACATTTTCACAAGCCCATCTCTTCTCATCATCTCATCATGATTGGAAATTTTGTTAAAATATAAGCACAACACGGGTCTGTTAGTTTTTATTTATGAGCTGGACTGATTGAAGTGTTAAATTCTTACACAAAGGGAGAGCACTGTATACAATCATGAATCCTTTGGTGCAGCAGAAAGCCGTGTGAGGTTGTATATAAAATGTATGCTTTGTTCTATGCTTTTGCATTATTGGTGTCTGTTTGTGGCTTATATAATGGTCTAAATATTGCTGCAATTGGTACTTCTACTATTGAGTATTACTATTATTAATATTTAGAAATCATTGTTCCACATCACCTATCGGTGCATACAGCACCAGCAGATTATAGGTGGATTTTTAGGCTTTTTCATTTTCTGTGTTGTGACACACCAAACAGTTGGAATCACGCTGTCCTTCTCCACCGGGAAGATTAATAACTGCCCAAACGACTCGCACGGGTGCTAGAAAGTATAATACAAATTAGAATGTATTATCCTATGAACTACCAAGGGCCTACACGTTAATTATCTTGGCCTGTGGTATTCCAGAAACTGGGTTAAGTGAAGCCTTACTACAAATGAAACCACTCAGATACACAGGCTGCATGAGCAGTGTGCCCAAAGGAATATTAGAAAAGATCATGGTGAATATGAATCATTGATTTCATATGTGATAAATACAGCACCGAACAAAACGATGCACATTAATGAAACAAAGGATATGATCTATCAGTGCACAATCCGTAGGTTAAAATGTGTTCAAATATAACCCATGAAATGGAGATACTGCCAACATGTCATGACATACTTGTGCCAGTAGTTTAGGGTTAACACACTAATCTAGGCTATATACCCAAATTCAGGAATAAAGAAGTCAATCAGTTGTTTTCTTGTTGCAAAGAGTTTTGTATTTACATCAAGCAACCCAAGATGCCCACCCTAAATCACTGCCTCCTCCTGCCTGCAAGACCTGAAGGATTCTCATCGATGAAGACAGATGAGCGATAAGAATAATAACACGGAGGGCAGGCCTTCATTGTTATTATGCAAATCTCCAGGGAGCTGCTCATGAGATGAAATAAATGATTAGACTCGTGAAATTAAACTACTCTCGGAGCGTTATTTCTGTTGAGCACAATAAAACGCTATCAATAGATCTTTCCCATTAGAACCACAGAAATTAAACACAAAGTAAAAGCAAATCAGCGTCTTTGGCCACGTTGCACCTAGACCCATCTGATGGTGTCTGAATCTGTGGTCTGAAGTGAAGAAGAAAAATCATGGCACAATACTCCCTCTAGTGGCTCGTTTCAGAGATTCGACACAAAATAGTACATGTCCTGCTCTTTGTTGAACTTGTTCAAATGAGCCTGAAAGACTGCAAGACTTCTGATCCTTTGTGCAGTAATATTTGATGCAAATGAGACAGACTTTCGAAATGAGAAAAAAAAGGACATCTTTTTTTGACATATGCTTCAATGCCTTTTAAGATATTTAAAACGACTCTTTTGCCATTGCATATAAAAATACAGTAAGGACTTAGTATAGATTTCCTTAAACACGGTGAGTTGCATGCATTTTGAGTTCCATATGATCATAACACCTGAGGAGGCTTTGCTTTTCATGGTAGAATTTAAGGTGCTTGCAACTTTCCATTTTCTGCTACCTTTTATTCAAATGATTATTGTAATTTTTACTTCACTACATTTATTTATTCATTAGGGTAGTTCATACAGTAGTTTCTAATAACCTCTCAAACTAAAGTTTACAGTCATGTTAAACACATTTTTTGGCAGTTTATATCACCGGCAAAAGTTATTTCCCATCACATGGTTCAGTTTAATTTAAATAAATGCTTGAGAGGTAAAATTATTTCACAAGAAGGTAAAAATGAAAAAAAAAGCTTTAAAAAAAAGTGCAAGAAAGCTAGTAAAACCAGCTACAACAATGAGATGCTCCTCATACACTGATGCATCAGTCTTAACCTAATAACAACATACAGTCTATACTATTACATATCATATAAAGGTGCCCTTCTACTTCAGAACTACTACTTTTACCTCCAATACTTTGTACATTTTTCTCAAAATACATTGTTAGGTTTTCACCACAGAAGTTTCAGCTGTAATGGAGCCAGTTGGTACTTGTAGTCAGAAAATGATCTGAGTACTTCTTCAGTCTAGTGACTGCAACAATCCAAACCAAACCTTGAAACATACGGGGTCAGAGCTTATCCTTCATTCGATACTTCATTCAAGTTCTGAGTTAGTGTGTGGGTTTTTCAGAGGACCAACATATATGCAACCCATCATGGGAAAGTGTTCACATACACAGCCATACGTGAAAAGCAGATGCTGAGTAAAATCTGTTCATTACCCTAACTTACCAAGCAGAACAGTTTTCTTTGCTGTACCTGGCTCTTCAAAATAAATAGATGGGACATCATCTTGAGTTTGTGTTCAAAATAAAAGAGGCCAGTTGAGCCACTAGAGGGAGCATTAGGCCATGATTTCCCTCAACAGTGCTCTGAAACTACAATAAATATCCCATTTTACCAAGTTATCTGCACTATATGGTTTTTCATAAAGGCTGCTGATTGATTATTCAAGAGCTTGATTTCTGGATGTGCTCATACTTTCCACAAATTGCACGAGCAAACTTTGAAAGTGGCAAAGTGAACATCTTTAACTGTGTGACTGTCATCCAGAACAGCATGTTTAGGAAAAAAAACCAAACCAAAAAACAGAAAATCCACAACCTGGCGTTGGCCGCTCCATCAGTCATGCACACATTTAGAGCAGCAGAATTACAGCATATTTACACTGAACATCAATCTGTTGCTGACAGCGTCCTCATTAGTACATGGATGTTCTGTGTTTTTATGATGAGATGCATTTTGTACCCTGTTGTGGCAGACAGAGAGGAATGGGGAGAGTATGAGAGCAGAGACCAACAGGGAGGTAATAACGGCAAAATCAATTTCACACTTGACTGCATTTAGGAGAGGTGAGTGGCGCCGGGCATCTTGATCTGTCCATCAGCCCGCGTGCTTCTCGTCGCAGTGGCAGCATCATAACTCCTGTTAGACTAACCGATCGACGAAGGCCAACAACCATGACAACATAGATGATATGGCTATTAGAGCAAGAAACTAGGCACCTACTATATCACGAACCCCCTCCACACAGACACACACACACACACACACACACACGCCCTGTACATATGACATCTCTGTCTGCAGGAGTGGAGCTGAGCTCATCCACCGACTGTTTAACCTCCAGTTTCTCCAACAAGAAGAAAAATAGGCCACGAGGAAACATATTATATATGCATGATTTTTCTGATTTTTCTGCTTCCTTTATGAAAATATAAAATAAGATCTTGCACATTTTAATTATAGATGCTTCAAGATGAGTCACCTCTGTTCCTTCCTATTATGATGCTAACCTACACATTATTTACATGCAAAAAGGATCTGGTGAAGTGCCAGTTATAAACCAAAACTGTAATTTTGTGATGTTTTCTACACAGAAGTCTTCTCTGCACTTTTAGCAAGTCATCATCGGATGTCAGTTTGTCCAGAAAAAGCACTCACTGACAATGCATCCCCTGCTTCACCTCTATCAGCCAGTTATACAACTGCAACACCAGACGGCAGGAAGGACAATCTTCTGCTGTCATGTTGTGTGTTATCAAGATAATGGTGTCCTTTGCCTATTCAAGGATTCAATTACCAGCACATTCATCACCTCTAAAGGTCACCAGAGAGTGAAACTGCACCAAGGTCCTGATCACATTGGAAGCATGGGGGATTTTTTTTCTGTTCCTACAACGTGTTTGAAAGTGCAATTGCAACTTCTCTGCAATTCATGCAGTTCCACGTAGTAAATGAAAGTTCAGTAGGTGGAAAAAACTGTCTGATTATTCGTGCCAAACACTATAGTCCCTTGAAAGCCCACTTGAGATTAGTTAAAAAGCGAGTCCCCTTCATAACCGCTGTACGGTGGGTGAATTTTCTTCAAGTTCATCCATTTGAATACTGGTAAGTTTTAAAGTTAGGGGCATGGCTGTTTTGATTGACAAGTATGCTGACATATGCAGCTGTAGGCCTGTAGCCAGTTGGTGTCTGCTCGGCTTCACCTCCGCTATTTCAAGTCACTAAACTGGACATCTCCACCCTGTTTGTGCTGCTGGTGCCTTTTTTATGGAATTATCTGACAAATAATTCAATTTAATTCAACTCAATTTTATTTATATAGTGCCAAATTACAAGAAAAGTCGCCTCAAGAAACTTTATATTGTAGGGTAAAGACCCTACAGCATTAGAGAGAAAACCCCAACAGTTAGAGGACCCCCTATGAGCAGGCACTTGGCAACTGTGGGAAGGAAAACCTCCTTTTTAACAGGAAGAAACCTCTGGCAGAATCAGGCTCAGGGAGGTTGCAGCCATCTGCCGCGACCGGTTGGGTGTAATAATATGGCTTGTTGTGTGGTACAGACCATCCAAGAGGTTTCGGCTTCATTTTAGCATTTTATTAGTCTGTTAGTTGGCACCATCCATCTATTTTCTGCCACTGATCCCACTGGTTGTGGGGGGCAGCAGTCTAAGCAGAGACACCCAGACGTCCCTCTCCCTGGCCACCTCCTCCAGCTTTTCTGGGGGGACACCGAGACGTTCCCAAGCCAGCCGAGAGATGTAATCTCTTCAGCGTGTCCTGGGTCTGCCCCAGGGTCTCCCCCTTGTAGGACGAACACCTCACCTAGAAAGTGCCGAGGAGGCATCCTAGTCTGATTCCCAAACCACCTCAACTGGCTCTTTTCAATGTGGAGGAGCAGCAGCTCTACTCTGAGCGCCTCCTGAATGACCGAGCTCCTCACTAACTAGCAATAATTACGAGTGTCTGTGCGCTGCACCCATAGACTAGATGCAGCTTGCTAGTGTTAGCATTTTTGCTGCCGCAATTTTGTATTTTTTTGGACAAGCAGAGATCTAAGTTATCAGCTAATGTTGAGGCTTAAAAACATCTAAAAACCAATGGATGATATCACGATGGCAATTTATATAGCCCTAGTTGTGTGAACGCACTTATGCACTCAAAATAGCAAGTGCATCTATGAAAGTATGTGATTTGAGAAACATGTGTCACGTGACACATCAAATCAGCTGAGTTTAAAAGTCTCTCACTTGTCGAAATAATGCTTATTCTGTTACTTACCAAAGAGTGGGATGTGATGATAGATACATAAAGTCTAAATATGAAAATGTAACTGACACTTTTGAAAAACTCTTTCCAGGTTGAAGATTTTCAGAAACTTTCTGTTTTTACGCATGGACAAGGGAAAGATTTTGTCTTGCAAAATCGAAGATGTATATCTTGATCTCCTTTTTTTTATGTCAGACTATGCGTGGTATTGTTGAGGCGATTGTCTAGGTGCGCCACAATAGAAAATATTGTTGGTGTTAGTCTTACTATCTGGAGTTTTTACATGCTTACACAAACATACACAGTCCCTCATTTTAGAAAGACAGAGGCATCAGAGTGAGCTTTGGACATCACTACTACATTCCACATTCATTTAAGACTCATTTCTTCCATATGCACTATCTTTGTTTGCCTAATAGCTTTTTTTCTCCCTAGACTTCTGAGTGGCCAATATTTCAATAGGTTAGGGTTATAATGCCACCTGTTCCTCTGGCATGCTCTTGACAGCACTTTACATCATTTTCATGTGGATGGAGATATTTTTCAAAACAGTGCTGGTGTGCACTGGATTTTTTATTTTTATTTTTTAAACAAATGCGAAAAATCCCTGTTTTAAAAAGTACTCGAGTACATGTGGACATAGCCTTGAACAGTTGTTTCCAGTCCTTAGGTTAAGATGAGCTCAAGTGTTGAGTTACTTCTCATTTTTATGATTTATTTTTCTTTAATTTTGAGAATAGTACCAATCTTGTCATCTAATTCTAAATAAAAAAAAAATTAATATGTTTTTTCACTTTATTCAGAGTGTTTATTCTTGAACACATATAAACAGAAACACCATGGCTAGAAGCAGCTATGTACGGAAGCGTAACGCATTCACTTGACAAAAAATAAATAAATAAATAAAATTAAACAAAAATAAATTTGCCTTGTTTTTCTGAATTAATGAGATATCTTAAAATCCCCAAAGCCTCTGCTGACTTGAGGCTTGTTTGAGTGACTGTCTGCTGAATAGTGCACTGTTTTTCCAGGATCGCTTGAAATGATCTGGCTTCAGGATATAAGATGATGCATCTAAAATGGATTCAGACTGGCTACGTGGTGAATCGAGACAAAGATGCCAGTATCTCGCAGCATTAAAAAGCTAAACCAAAATAAAAACTAAGCAGGGGGCCAATATTGCTGATGAAAACAAGCCTAAGTAAAAAGAGGTTCTTTTGAGATTTCAAAGCATTGCCTTAATACAAAACAACAGAGCGGATTTAAAAAAATTTTTTATCTCATTAATTCGGAAAAATAGGACTTTTTTTTTTCCCAAGTGAATGCACTTCCATAGCTATGAACTCTGATTTTTCTTAGATTTCTACTCATTTTCTGGCTGGTAATACATTGCAGCTGCACTAAATTAGGTGCACTGATCTACCCTTTACAAAAAAAAAATACTGAACAGTTTCAAAGTCTTTCAGCTCTTCATCACACTATCTTTGGAATTTTGTCGGCTCAAAACTGATGTGACACAACGGATAAATATCAACCACTGCCATCACTAAATGTGATCTTAATTGCTGATATCGTTCAGCCAGGGCGATATCAGACGATACTGATGTTTTCCCGATATATGAATGCATCTGCTATTAAACTTCATAACCCTTTCGCTTGGAAAACTAATAGCTGTCAGCTGAGTGACCAACAGCTGTGCATCAGCTAACACTGGGGTTACCCAGCAGAAGAGAAAAATAATTCAAACCTTCACAATGTGCCGGGCATGTCGAGTATCTGCTGCAGCTTTAATAACAAGTCAGCTTGAGCTCCGCTCCATAGACGTCATCCAGTCACACAAGAGAGATGTTTCCCCGTGAGAGCAATGAAATAATGTTTTATGCCTAAATTGAAAGCGTATGGAAGCGCATTTAAGAATGAGGATGACAGCAGTCAGATGTTTTGTTTCTCCCCTGGAGCTGCGGTTGAGTCACATTCTTTTGTTGAGCATGCCGAAATGTCTCTAAACAAACAACCAACTCGCTATTTTATTGCCACAGTGGTCTCCTAGCAAATGGCTTTGCTTTCTGCTCCCTGTATTTGTTCATGGTATGGCTCTTTTTTTTTTTTAATCACTTACACAATCTTTGTCTGCTATTCCGCAATCTGTCACGGCTGGAAAGAAGCTTAAAGCCTCCTGTTACATGAATTAATAACTTGTCTTTACTATTTTCTGCCCGACTTATCCACAAATTTCATATTCGCTATTTCAGATTAGTTAATCCTTCTTGTATAAGAAAGATGCTTTGCAAGTAGGTCCTGTACAAGAGACGGACTTTCATTCTGACCAAATCCATTTTAGTTTCAAACTTATTTGGCCAACATTCAAGAACCTTTCATTCTAAAATCCCTGGACCACTACCAGGGTCCCTTTGAGCTATCATATATTTTAACTTTGCATCCTCTAACCTGCTGGCACCAAAGCAACAGGTCTTAATTATTCAAAAGGAAGTAGACTGTATTCATTAAATATAAATCTGTTTATCCTAATAAATTTATATATTTACAGTGTTGGTGCAGTTCAGTTCAGGACAATGGCACACATGTCCACGTATCTTGCCAGGTGCAGCGTACAAAAATAGGAAAATGAAAAAATCCCATGCTTTATCTTGACTGCAGGCCAAAAGAGATCAGTTGAAGCCGATGAGGACCTTTACAGTCAGTCAGATGAAGCACGATGTAATAGAAAGAGGACAGTAGCATACTCCAGTGTGCAGGTGTTCCTTTGCATGTTGAGTCAGGTATTTCTAATTTTGTTCATTTGTTCCCATGCTTGCAGTTCCAGGACCTTAGGAAGAAAAAAATAAATGTATTCTGAAGTGCTTTATGGGCACATTTTGTTCATCTGTTTGGCAAAAACAACACAGTCTTCTTAATGTTCATACACTCCAGTAATCCTTACTTACATCCCACATTTCAAAAGAAATGTCTAGCCACCTTTAGCCACCATTGTGTCCTTTGATAAGTAAACCACCCAGTAGACCATGTTAAATGCACCGAACGACACAGGGAACAGGATCCGTGCATACTTGTCAATTTTACTGGTTCCACCCATACCAGCAGTGGTGGGCTGGGAGCATGGTGTCTGCTTCGGCTCCAGCTTATTCCCCATCATCTGGATGCGCTCCAGCTTGGGCCCCAGCAGATGCTGCAGCGATGAAGTGCTGGCATTCTGCTTGCATGGCGTCCCCGCCATCACGTCTGGCGTAGAAGCTGCAGCCTGGGGCGTACTCTTCACCAGCTGGGCTGAGGAAGACGCCACGCTGAGCAGGCTCTCAGACTTGGGGCTGGAGCGGGAGAGGGTGGAGGAGCTGCCATTGGCCCCGCCAGCTAAAGGTCGCAGCGGCCTTCCCCTCCCTACTCCCGAAATGTTGGTGGTGGACTGGGCTCTCTGTTGACTGCTCTGCTCTTGGTGGGGGATATAATTCATCCGCTTCCTCAGGTTACCGTTCGTATCAGGATTTTGCTGTGAGATGGAAAAACAAACAATATTTAAGTTGAGCTGATAAGAAAGTTTACTGATACTGACGTTTTTATAAGTTCCTTTTGTTTTAGTTCAGTTTTATAGCCTGAAATACAACTCGTTTACCCAATGTTAGCTTCACAGCTCTAATCTACTCCCACATACAGTATGCCAGTCAATAAATAGAAACACAAGTTAACATTTGTCAAACTACTGTCTGAAATAACTACAAATGTTTGAAATTGTCCACCTGTTGTAGAGCTGTGGATGGGGCTGTAGTAAGGGAGATAAGCTATTTTTAGCTGCAATATCTAGGACTTATGCTAAGTAGCAAGCTAACTAGTTAACTACTAAAAACTAGCCTCAATTTTCTTCTCCAAGACAAAGAAAATGTAGCTACAGATGGTTAACTTGCTACATTTTCTTTGGTTAAAAACATCCCCATTTTGTGGAAGCTAGTTCATAATGCTAATATACCAGAGTTCGAGCTAATGTTTTAAACTTTAACCTAATGAAGATTATTCACCAAATTACTGAGAATTTCAGGTGGAAAGATTGACTGGGTTAGCACCACTGGCTAACAGCATGACAGACATCCCAAAGATATATTTTAGGCAATTTAATAGGTAGTTACTCAAACTGAGTTTATTTTTTTCTGTGACCCAGGAAGTACACACTTTTATCACAGTTATTCAATAAATATATGTTATGTTTAAAACATTGACTCCTGCTGGATGATATTATTGGTATCGTGCTCAAAAAACTAAAACTTTCGGTGGAGGATTTTTATTTGACAGCATGACTTCAGTAGAGTCTTCTGCAAAAATCCTATAAAATAAATACTTACTTAATGGAATGGCATTTCTGTGGCGATTTTCTAGTCTTACTGACCACTCAAAACACTATACAGGCTAGATTTAACAATCAGTGTTGGGTATAACAGGTTCCAGAATAACACTTTACTGAAATCACATTACATTTTTCAGTGACGCAGTAATGTAATGCGTTATTGTACTAAATTCAGTAATTACATTACAGTTACAATTATGTCATTACTTGCGTTACAAAAGTTCTTCAGTTATCTTTACAACAGATGGATAGAAAGGGAAAAAAAAACATCAAACAAACAGTTTTTTTCTCCTGCACACTTGTGCTACAATCAGCTGATTTCAGTGCCTGTGCTGGGAGGAGGAAAATGGTGGACCAGTCTACAACCGGAGATACGGACATTACTTTCATTTTTATTGCACAAAATAATAAGAGCGCAATGGTAAATTGCAAACTGTATCTGGGACAGAAACAACTGCATAATACTAACACAACACCGATCCTTTGCAAGCACCTGCACAGACAGCACGCTAACACACACAAGCCAGAGTGAGTGTATGTCGACCCCAGCCCAGCAGCCAGGAACTTCAACAGGTAACAAATTATAGCCTCCATTTCTACCTGTACATGTTTCTGCAGAAGAATCACTGTGGCCATCGGTTTGAACTCTCTTTGGGCATCTTTGCTTTGTACTGTCAGCTTTGTGTACAAACTTAAAACCTAAAAGAAAGATTGTATGTATGTCCTCATTAGGATAGGGGGTTGTTGGTGTGTGGAACTGTAGCCCAAGATTTATATTGTTAACTGATAATTATGTGACAATGCATTTCAGGTCATATTATGGGGTAATACGAAAGTAATGTAACGAGTAGTGTAACAACTTACTTTCTTCAACGAGTAATTAAGTAATGTACTGGATTACTTTTAAGAAAAGTAACGAGTAATGTGTAATACATTACTTTTTTTGAGTAATGACCCCAACACTGTTAATAATACATTCAAGCAGCACTTTATTCTATACATTTTAAGCATTTTATCTACCTCTACCTCAGTCAATTTAGTATCACCGCTTAACCTACCATACATGTCTTTGGACTGTGGGCAGAGGTCAGAGCATCCTGAGGAAACCCAAGCAGGCACAGGGATAACATGCAAGCTCTCCACAGAAAAAGCCAGAACCAAAAAAATTTCTTGCTGTGAGGCAATAGTGCTAATCACTGTACCACCATGCCACCACTTAATGATAATATTGGACAAATCCACTTGGAATTCTGGGCTGAGTTAGTTATATAAAAAATGGAGCATAAAAATATGAAAAAAATAATTGATTTTTTTAGCGCAAAGAGTGTTTTCATCTCTCCCTTCTTCTTCCTGTTTGAAGGAGTTTGCAGGACAGGTAAAGCTCACTTGAATTTCCTCTCCAAGAAACATGCACAAACCTCATCATATTGATCTGATTACAGTCCCCCTGGCCTTCACCTACAGGTGGACGATAGACTGTGAGCAATACAGATGTCACTTACCATGGCTTTCACTCATTTTACACAAGCTTAAGACAGAAAGTAGGTAGCACCGCATCAGGGCGGTAATGCAGTGTAGCGTCAAAGGAGCTTATCCTTTGAAAGTTGATGTTTTCAAGCAGAGAGAGTGTGATGCTGGTACTAAGGCATTTGCAGAAATAATCCACCAACACCACCCCCAACACCACCCCCACCCCTTAAATTTGAAAGGATCCAATGTTATTGTGTCCCATGTGCAGCAGAGAAGGCGTGTGTGTGTGTGCGTATGTGTGTGTGTGTGTGGATAGTGGAGTTTGCTTTTCATCATGAAGGCGGAAAAAATGCTGAAGAGCTGGAACCATCAACACACCCTGACCCCGTGCACCATGCCCTCTGGTAAGAGGACCTGCTCTCGAGGAAGAGAGTATTAATTTTCCCCCCTGGTGCCAGAGCCCTCCTGAAACCTATACAGATGTATTCGGGCTGTGTTGCCATGGCAACCTACTAATCCATTGAAGTGCTGTTGTCACTAAACTGCATTCAAGCGTGATTACACCACACTAGGATTTGGACTGATGGTAAAAACTTAAAGTGGTTAGTGTAAAACTGGCATATGCATTGGTGGGTTACATCAACTTGAATGATCAGTTAACAGTTGACCTATGATTTCTGTTTGAACTCTTTAGAAGATTATGTAGTCTGAGAAAAATGCATAGCAAGTGTAAAACAGTATTTATCCAGCACCCTGAACACATTCCTACAGTTACATAAACAGCATTGTAACACATTCGTCATATCTGACTTAGAGCTTTAAAATAGCTTCATGGTATATTCATGAATTCTGATTCAGTCCACATGTCAGTTACCATGGCGTCAATGCAATTTGCTTCAACTTTTTCACACAGAAATAGAAGATTATGTCAGTTCATGCATGTGGAATTTCAAAAGAAAGGTTCCACAACTCGTGTCTACTCACAAACATCTGTGCTGTGAAGCTGCTTTCAGACCCGTCATTTTTTTCCTCACATTTTCTTCTGTCTTCTCCTCACCAGAGTCAATATATTAGCTTCTAAATGTATGCAGTAAGGAAAGCTACATGTGTCCAGGATAATCAGGGAGGTACAAGTATGGAACATTTTAGGTGTCTGCTTTTACAGTCCACTTCATTTAGCACATTTAGCAAGCAGTTGTTTTTAATTTGACAAGCTATGGTCGAAGGAGCAATTATCTGTGCTACCCAGTAAAACAAATGGAGTTCTTGTGGGAACCTTTGAAGAAACATTGACAGAAAAGATATATATATTTAAAAAATTAAAGCATTGTGAATGATCAGATTTTATTAAAGCCTAATAGTTGGTTTTGGGATACTGTAGTATGCCAGGAAATATGAGTGGTGCTAAAAACACTTGCAATACCAAATACAGGCAGATTCCATTAGTAACGTTCTGGGATCAGACTTCTCTGGCTTTCCTTATGATCCTCTGAGCAGGCGCACAGCTGACAATCCTCATGCAAGAACCACTTCTGGTGATTCAAAAGTGTAGGCTAAAGGCCAGATGCAGTAAGCACATAATAAGGGATATGCTGTGTAAGTGCTCCTTGAAGTAAAGTGTGATCAGATTATTGAGCCACTTTGAGGGAAACAGAAATCACCTGCAGCACTTCCTCTGTGTCCTTGACCTTGACAGGCGTGGACTGGGGCACCGGGGGACATTTGGCCGGCTTCTTTTTGGCCCGCTCAATCTGTGCATTGGTGAAGTAGTTGACAGCGGCAAACTCAATGAGGGCAGAGAAGACAAAGGCGAAGCAGACAGCGATGAACCAGTCCATCGCGGTGGCGTATGAGACCTTGGGGAGGGAGTGGCGAGCACTGATACTGAGTGTCGTCATGGTCAGGACAGTGGTGATGCCTTAGATGGTTTGTAAGAGAATAAAAAAAAGAATGCAATATCAACCACATGAGCCTGTATCAAAGAGAGAGTTGACACAAATTCATGCTTATTTGATCAAAGCAGATAATTTCTCAAGTTTGTCTGAATTTGAATATAAGTGGAACTGCAAAAATATCTCTGCCTGGGAAAACTGAAGCTTCACCACAGATTGGCATGAATTTTAACACAGAACACGGCAGATCTGAATAGAAAACAAGACGTGTTCAATAACCCATGTATTTTATGTTGCTCTCATCAGCATATTTCATTAACTGAAGGCAGAAGGATAATTACCCAGATATATATCACTCTGCACTGGAGAGACATGTATAAAAAAAACACATAAAAAAGCATTTGTCCACTTGAACACAGCCAGCTTGTTAGCAATGATTTGGAGTTGAGGTACTTTACTTTGAGGACTGTTCTGGTCAGTAATACAATTTTTGTAGTTTTGCCTCTGTACACCACCACAGTGGATTTTATATCAAGATGTGATTGAAGTGCAGACTTTCAGCTTTAATTCAAGGGGTTTAACAAAAGTATTGCATTAACTGTTTAGGAATTACAGCCATTTTTATGCTTAGCCCCCCATTTTCAGAGGGTCATTCATAATTGGGCAAACTAACATAATTTTAATATAAGAATTGTTTTTAATACTTTGCTGAAAATCGTTTGCAGTCAATGGCTGCCTGAAGTCTAGAACCCATGGACATCACCAAATACCGTGTTTCCTCCCTTGACATGCTCTGCCAGGCCTTTACTGCAGCCACCTTCAGTTACTGCTTGTTTGTGGGTCCCTCTGAATTAATTTTTATCTTCAGTAACTGAAAAGCTGCTCAACTGGGTTGAGATCAGATGACTGACTCGGCCACTGAAGAATATCCCATTTCTTTGCTCTTAGAAACTCTTGGGTTGCTTTTGCAGTATCCTTTGAGTCATTATACATTTGCACCATCCGATCAGTTTTGCAGCATTTGGCTGAATCTGAGCAGAGAGTATAGCGCTGTACACTTCACAATTCATCCCGTTACTTCCATCAGCAGTCACATCATCAATAAACAAGAGTGACCTGGTTCCACTGGCAGCCGTACATGTCCATGCCATAACATTGCCTCCACCATGTTACGCAGAGGATGTGGTATGCTTTGGATCGTGAGCTGTTTCTTCACTCCTCCATACTTTTATCTTCCCATCATTCTGGTACAAGTTCATCTTGATTTCATCTGTCTAAAGATTTTTCAGAACTGTTCAGGCTCCTTAAGATGTTTTCTAAAGTCTAATCTGTCCTTCTTGTTTTTGAGTGTAACCAGTGGTTTGCACCTTGTTGTAAACTCTCTGTATTTCCATTCATGAAGACGTCTCTTGATTGTAGTCTTTGACAATGATACGCCTACCTCCTTGAGAGTGTTTTTGACTTGGTTAGATGCTGTGAAGGATTTTTCTTAACCAAAGAAAGAATTCTGTGATCATCCACTTTAGTTGTCTTCCCTTCTCTCTGATAGGTTTATTTTAATTTTTCAGCCTAATTATGGCCTCCTTCACTTGCATCTTGGGATCTCTTATTGAGAGTTCCAGTGAGCAGCTACCAAATACAAGTTCAACACTTGGAATCAACTCCAGATCTTTTATCTGTTCATTCTGTCATGGAATAATAAAGGAATAGGCCTCACCTGGCTTTGAAACTGCCATCTGTCAATTGTCCAATTACTTTGGAGCCTCTGAAAATAGGAGACTGTGTATAAAAATGGCTGTAAGTCCTAAACATAACTTTAACATAACTGTAAGTCCTAAACTTAATGCAATACTTTTGTTAAACCACTTAAATTAAATTTGAAAGTCTGCACTTCAATCACATGTTGGTTGTCTGATTTAAAATCCACTGTGGTGGTATACAGAGGCAAAATGACAAAACTTGTGCCATTGTCCAAAAATGTATGGATCTAACTGTATATGTCCCTCCCTGTCAATTGTCAGTCAGCACTATTTTTCAGTCTCCTTGGTAGTTGCTTCAATCAGTGTCCATCAAAGTTGAGATTAGTTTAACTTGGTACTGCCCACTTCACAACACAAATGGTTATTTCACCTTTCACTGCTGCAAGTCACAGAATTTCATTGTTATTCTGTGAGCTGTAGTTGCTGCATTGCTTCTAGTCTCCTTCTAATTTTACACCCCCTATGGCTGATGCCCACCATATATCCTTCAGTACCATTTTTTAGAATGTCTTTAAGCTTCTTTTGTGGTCCTGCTCCTGTTAATTTACCAATAATTCCTTATTCCATAGTCCTGCTGAAGATAGTCAACTTAAGTGCTTTATGCAACAGTTGAATTTAGACATCTATCTAAACTCTATTTGTTTTATTGAATCAATAGGCAGAATAAACAAACTCTACCTTCAAATACTGTTTGTACAACCAAAGTTCTGGTAGACGTCAAATTATATTATGCCACTGTGATCTTACAGTTGCCTAAAGTATATCGCATTAACACTGGTAGCTCTCAAACTGTGGAAACAGTGCATGTAAAGGGAGGTTATACATCACAGAGCTAGAGGACACATTGACCGAGACTCATACAGACACCAGCCGGGGACTGAATGTCATGTGTTCCTCATTTATTTGTCACTGTGCTACCCAGAGAGGGACCATAAAAATAAAACAAGACACCTGTCTGGCCAGCACCCAAGGTTATGCATGGCTCCTACAATAACAGAAGGTCACAGAATAAGTCCTTGGTATTATTAACCAATGGCAATAATGTGATTTGGAGAAAATCCCCTTTATGCCAAAGTCTGGAACAATCTGTGCTGCACAGTCCTTAGCCAACATAAATGCACATCTCCTTTGCCCGGACGTGACCGCCATATAATTACCTGTCAATCAAAAGCAGCTGGATGACACTGATAGGTGAACTGCAGCTCAAGGCCACAGACTGAGGACAATACCCTCTAATAGAAAGCTGTTCTTAACATGACGAAAACCTGAGACGGTGGGTGGTTCCTAGCTATTAAAATAAAAGCTTTAGCGGAAACATTTCACTGACTGTGGAACTGAATATGTATACAGTGCAAAGTACGAAGTGTATTGCTGAAATCAGAGAAATTATCCAGAAGCCATAATTATGCTTGTTTTGGGTCCCTGTTCTTTCCGAGACCTGAATGAGGAGACTAATATTTTCTTCATGTCGGTACTTTAACAACAGAAAGCCATGATGCTATTAGCTTATAGCAGGAAGTAGAAAGAATGAAAGCAGTAGCAAAACAACCTCCACCTACTACTGCTGCACAAGGTATATCTGAATATACTGCACGGCCTGTACCTTAAGTAGCTAAATAATGAGATACAGTAATTTGCATTGATTAGTATGCCTCACAGGATAGCCAGGATAGCTGTTTCCACCTGATTCCCATCTTATGAGGTTTTGCGGTCGTGTAACCGCTAATCAGGTGATCACTAATCAGGTGGCCGCTAATCAGGTGACCATTAACCACGTCACGTGAACTTGTCCATAGGTGAATAAGTGAATATTCAAGTGAATAAGGCCTCAGTCACACAGGACTAGAGACTGGTGCGTGCCATCTGGCAACCACCGCTCGCAAGGGAAAAGCTGGCGAGTGGTTGTTGGAGGTTGATGGCAGTTGCTATGTTATCAGTTGCTAAAGCCCCAGTCACACAGGCCTAGAGACTGGTCAGTGACCCCCTGGCAACCACTGGTTGCAAGAGATAAATGCATATTCCCTGACCGGTTGGCAAAAACCTCCTTACGATTGCTTTGGTTGCTAGCTGATTGCCGCGGCTACCTATAATCTGCATGGAACCCGCTGACTTGTCTGCACTTTTTTACACTCGCCAGCTACTCTCCAAGCAGCAGTGAAACTGTGAAAAGTGCAACACAAACCGGAAACAGAGACCATTTGCCTTCAAAGTAAAAGTCGTGCCTTTTGAAACATATTGGCTGCAAGGCTGAGGCACAGCTTTTACTTTGAAGGCAAGCGGCCTCCTTTTTCAAGTTTTACTACTGCTTGACTAGCAAGTGTTTGCACACAAGTTGGCATCTTCCATGCAAACTGCAGGCAACCGTGGCAATCTGCTAGTGACCAAAGCAATCACAAGGAGGTTTTTGGTGTAGCACCCTCTCTGCTACTGATTTCACCCAGCAACAGCCACCAACCTCCAGGAACCACTCTCGTAACTGGTGGTTGTATCACGTCCAATATGGCGAACAACTCTCAAGCAATGTGCGTATGACATCCCATGAGAAACTTCGCAAGCTAAGCTAATGGTCTCTTGGCTCCACTTACACAAGGAAGATGTCCTGTAGAGCCACAAGGTTATGCTTCTCCACACTGTAGACCCAAAAGGGAAACTTTGTGACTTCCATTAACTATTAGTGGCTGCAAACGCTCATTCGAGACATTCATTCCAGTTGTTACGTGTCAAAAGCACACATACCCATTTTTCGGGGCTTTAAATGTTTTTTTTAAATGTGCTTTTTGACTCCTCTATATGAAGCCAAGAAGCTCCAACTCTAATCCTCCTTCCACTCCTGTGTGTCTCCCTGACAAACCGCTTCTTTAACACTCAAAACAGGTCACTGCAGTTGAGTCACAAAGGCAGGAAGTCAAAACAGAGTGTGGCTGCAGGGAAGAAGATGAGAAATCCAAACACCGACCACCTTCCACCCCAAAGAGTCACACACAAGTCTGCTGAAAAGCAGCGGATAACAGCAGAAATCCGCTGCCTCAGAGGCTCGACTGATGCAACAATAGCCATGCTGCTGTGATGCCTCTGTCATGCCGAACAGTTTGGGGCGGGGAGGCAGGGGCAGAGCAGCAGGACTGTCAGATATGTTGCCCGCTGAAGGAGACCAATATTGATCCTCTGGTGCTTTATTATGCTGTGCGTCACTCAGAAACATTTGTACTGAGGACCACATGGTGTTGTTTTTCACTAAGTTGACAGCAAAAGCACACACTGTATCAAATGAATGGTTACAGGTGACACTGCAGTGTGCATGTCACCGTCATTAAAGCCAGATAGGGGGGTTGTTTGTTTGGTAGGTGATTCACTATGTTGTTACAGTTTGACTGAGTGTGGCTGCTAGCCAACAAAATACCAGTTAATACAAGTAGAGGGAACATGTGCAGATTTTATACATCAAATGTTTACAGGTTCTAAAAAGCCATGTGTGGTTTCATGCAAACTTCTGTGTGGCATCATGAACGGTCAGTATGTTAAATAGGAGTCATTAATCACCACTGACACTTGTTTGTTTTTCTCTTCATTAGTCATGGTGATGACTTAAAACTACATCTTGAAAGTGATATGTATCAGAACTACTTTCAAAATGGAGAAAAAGTACCAGTGCCGTTATCTTTGAATAGACAACATGTCTATTGTCCCACACTAATTAATCTATTCTAGGACAAACCCAAACAGTGTGGCAGGGGAGTATGGGTAGAGTATGGCAACTGGGTCACAGGCTAAAAACTGAAAGCAGGTTTTGTAGCATGTCTGTAAGCAGCCAACATGCAGGCTATTGTTGTCTTAACCACTTCTGTTTTGGAATAGATGTTGGGCTGATTTCATCTTACTTGCCCTTGTGCTGGGTCTGACTTGTGATCACTTTCATTCTTTCATCACCTTCATTAGCAAGAACTGTAGCAGTTTTACAAAGGACTGACAGACACTTTCTTCTATAGAGGTCTGACCATCATCTGGGTATTATTGCTGTTACACACAGTCTTATCCATGATATTATTATTGTATAGTATAGCAAACTCATTATTTATAATTAACTCAAACATATCCTACACACTATTTAGTTGGGTGGAATCTTAGTTCATATTCATAAATCAACATCCAGATCAGCAAAGCAATGGGCTTGCTTGGTGATTGACGTATTAACACCCTAATGTAACCAACAAATCCTGCATTATCACACAGATCCTGTTTTAATCAGTGCAGTTTTTCTGTGTACAATAAAAAGGAGTCAGACACAAGAGCCTGTGTGTATATAAAAATGAGAAATATGCACTCACTGATTGAAAATACAATTCTTTTTTTTAAAAAAAAGGTTGGACACTGTGTAAAATCTAAATTAAGAAAAAAAATTCAATTATTTGCTAATCACTTAAATCCTACAGTTAACTGAAAATAGAACAAAGGCATTGTCTTGATGATGCATGCAAGACCTCCCCTGAAAAAGACGTCATCTGGATGGTTGAATTTTTCCCTCCCAAACCAGCATTAATGGAACCTCCACAGATGTGCAAGTTATCTATGTCATGAGCACTAATGCACACCTGTAATACAAATGCTGACTTTTGAACTGATAATAAGTCACATGGTCCCTTTCCTCTTTGGCCCAGAGAGTGCAGTATCATGTTGAATACTTTCCCACTCTTTTCTTGGCCCTGTCCAATCTAATTCAAAATGAGTATATACAGCTCTGGAAACAATTAAGAGACCACTGCAAATTTTTCAGAAATCAGCATGTATTTGTTCAAAAAACACTTATTTAATTTTCTCAGTTTTAATATCTTCAAATTATGGTTTGAATTAGATCTTGCATGGGTCCCAGACCCCCTCAGTCTGGGGCGCAAGATGTCATCTCATGCAGCATCAATGATCATAAGAACAGTGAGGAATAACCCCAGAACTACACAGTAGGACCTTGTTAATGATCTCAAAGCAGCTGGAACCACAGTTGCCAAAAAAAAAGCATTGGTAACACATTATGGTTTGAAACCCTACAGTGCCCGTAAAGTTCCCCTGCTCAAGCAGGCTCAAGTTCAGACCCATCTGAAGTCTGCCAATTACAAACGATTATGATGAGACCTGGGAGAATGTGATGTGGTTAGTGGACTCCAAGCATGGAGGTGGAAGCATTATGCTTTGGGCGTGTTTTTCTGCCAAAGGAACAGGACGATTGGATTGAATTGAGGGAAAGATGAAAAAGTCTTGGACAAGAACCTCCTCACTCAGCCTAGCATTGAAAATGCAACTTGGGTCGGTCTTCGAGCAAATCAGTGACCCAAAGCATATGGCCAAGGCAACAAAGGAGTGGCTCAAGAGGAAGCACATTAAGCCTATGAGGTCTAAGTCATCATCTGTAATGATCCCAACACTAACCCTAACTCTAATCCTATGCAATCAGAATATGTAATTTTTTATTATTTTTTAAATTGTTCTCCCAAGTCTTTGCTATCAGGGAACAAAGAAAATAATCATGTTAACTAACACACATCAAAACCTAATTAAAATTTTTCCAAAAAAAAGTCAATTTTGCTTTTCTCTAAAATATAGGGTTAGGGTAGGGTTAGGATTAGTACCAATGATGACTTATGCGGGATTTATACTTCTGTGTTAAATTTACATAATAGGTATGTCGTAACTACAAAGCCTTCTGAAACCTTACACTGGAACTTACGCTGTAACCTGACACGTACCTCGCTAAAAATGTAACTACAGGTTGCATTGATGCAACTCGCAACGACTGTGATTGTGCCCATTCGGTACCGTCTTTTTCTCTTGCACATTTTCGGCTACTTCTTCTTCTGCAGCCATTTTCATATCGACTGGAATAGAATGGATCAACTCAAAGACAGAAACCCCAGTGCCAACTACTGTTTTGGTGGCGAAATTGCAAAGCAACAGAGGCACACCATGCACATGATAAATGCTGGCAATGGTGTCTGCCATTTGCATACCCTACGTTTTAGGCTCAACATAGATTCAATGCAGATTCAACATATCAGTTAAGCTTAAAACCTCAGAGGGTTAAGGTTATGGCCTAGCCAGCCTCTGCATCTTAATCCAATAGAAAACCTATAAAGACAGCTGAAGCTTAGTGTATCCATGTGACAAACTAGGATTTGAGCAAGATCTGGTGACCAACTACAAGAAGCATCTGACAGCTGTGCTTGTCAACAGCAGTTACTCCACCAAGTACTAAATCTTGTGTTCCGAGCGTATCTAATACGTATTACCCTCAAAAAATGCACATTAATTTGTAAATATCACATAATGTTTTTTTCTTAATTGTTCTTTGATAATGTATCTCTAATTGTTAAAATAAACCTACCATTGAAATTATAGCTTGCTCATTTCTTTGTAAGTGCTTAAAATTATAAATTACTTTTGTTCCCCACTGTAGTCAAATCATTTCTTATAGTTTTTATTGACACTTTACAGTGTCCCCACTTTTGTGGAAATTAGTTTATAGAACATATGAAAAGATGGGCTGACTTGGCCATTTATCTAACAATAGCTGCTGATCAGACAGCATTCCACAGCGGAGATTTGTTCACAAACAAACTGAAAAGTCATCTGTTCTTCTGAGTGTAATGTGACTGTTAACAGGGCTGCCAATTGTGTGAGATTAACAAAACCGACACTCTTCACATACCACATGACCATTTTCTTGTAGAACAAATACAAACAAATAAATGACTGACCCATGGTTGACATTAGGAAACCCGATTAGAGCATGCAACACTGAAACAAAGGGCTTAAGATAAGAAAAGCTCATTCAAAATCCCACAGACTGTAGAGGATGCCTGTTTGATTCTCTGTTACTGTGCATTAGTCTTATAGCTCAGTCAAACTAGAATCAACCTTCTTGCAACTAGGAAAAACTGGTGGTTGCCCGGTGATTGCAATTTAATTTTTTTTGCTGACGGACACCAATTACAAGTAGCACGCTCAACCTCTGGGCAACCACTTTCGATCGCAAGGCAGTTGCACAGGTCTTCTGATGGGAGGCAACCTGTCTCCAAACAATTGCAGCCTGACTCAGACTGACCCCAATCATTCTCAGACAGTTTGGCAAAGGTTTGCAAATAATTTGCATCTAGTTTGTGAACGCAGATTGCCAACACTTTGCAATCAGTCCGAGTCAGTCTACGCCAATGAGCTCAACTATGTCTGCGACACATCTCCCCAGCAAACATTTAGATGCTGAATGACTGTCGGCTGCCGGTCTTTTCACGACATCTAGTCATGGTTGAAAAATAGTTCCAAAATGACAGCTGAACCAACGTTGTGGTAATGTCTTTAATGTCGCCTATACGTCTGTGTTAGACTTTCTAGTAAGAGAAAGTTTGTGTTCAAGAATTACTTTCTGCTGTCTCTATACTGAAGAATAAAATGAAATAAACAAAATGAAAAAGAGTTTCCTGATTGAAAGAATGAGAAGATAAAAACAATCACCTTGACAGTAGCTTGAATCCACAACCTTTTACTTTTAAACCCTCTGCTTGTCCTACTAAGATAATTGGCTTAACATTGGACAAGGAGCATTCCTGATGTCAGAGGATAATTGTAAGAGTCTGATGCAATAGGTTCACCATGCCACAAATGAAATAAAATTTAGATGTACAAATTGAGGTTTCAACCATATTTGCTGGGTCCTTGCAACAGGTGACTCAACTCATCTGGTTGCCAACTGGTTGCATTCTGGTTGTATTCCTATATAAAAGTAAGGCTGCCGAACACCTGTGTCATTTTGCAGTTAAGTCACCGTCCTACAGCAACTACGTCACCATTTGTAGAGGAATTTCTGAATTTCTGTTTCAGGTTCTGACTGGACTCTGAATGTAAGTAGTTAAAGTGAACTTCTGTTTAATGTGAATTTCCCTGTATGTAGACAGCAACAGATTTGCGATTTTGGCTGATTTATTAAAGTTAATCACTGTATTATCCCAAACAGATTGCATGTAACTGCCAACTTGACCCCATTCAATCACACACTGATGGCAGGCTGACAGCAGATTGGCTCTGTCTAATTGCTGTTTTATCGCCATCTTGACGCACCAAAGTTGCTTTGAAGATGGCAGCTAGCTGCAAGTGGACGCAGACCTGGTCCCCATCTTCGAAAAAAACATTTCAAAGGCAACAACATCGCAAGTTCATTGCACACTGTCACAGTAATTTTGGTTGTGCCTCGGCCTGCAACCACTGTTTTCCCTAGTGTGTCTGTAGCATTATGGAAGAGCCACACTGCCGCTTCAACCTCGCACCATGTGAGCAGTCTGTCCACTGAACACAGGGAGGCCAAGCTGACATTAAACCACCAGCAAACTGCAGACAGACTGACGCTCAAATGTCAAAGTAATGAAAAGTCACTGGGATTACTCGCTGCAATATAATTACTGAAATTTGAATTGTATTTCCTTAAACTACCTGCTACTGAAAAATAATTACTGTCACATGTACTAAGTTGTGGATTACTGCATTTAGTGTTCAGACATAAAAGAAGTCCTGTACCTTCATAAAATTAAATTACTGGTTATTATTTTAGTTCCTAAATCTGGCGACATCATTAAAGTCACTATGATTTAGAAATTTTTAAAAGGAATCATTTACCCAGAAAAACCTTGTCTTTAACAACCACAGTAATCTTGGAGGACATCTTTCCCCATCTAATCAAAAATGTTTATTTCAACCAATTTCAACCAGGAACACGTATTACATGTTGTAGCCACTACATGAACCAAAACAATTTAACAGAATTACTTAAAGCAGGTGAAAATGAAACAGAATTGGATTTCATTTGGAAAACAAAACACGTTATGTTACAAAGCACTTTATGTTTCCCATAATCACCACGTGCTGAAGCATCACCATGTTGTGGTGAGTGAAAAGATACTCCAGCTCTGATTGCTACGCTAGTATGCGGGCATCAAATAAACAGAGAGAGAGGGGAACAGAAAGGCAGTGCAGGATGAGGGCTGTGTGAAGTCTACATACCGAAAACTGTGCGCGCTGGGACTGATTCTTTATTTATCCAGAAGGACACTTGGGAGAGGATTACTGTCATTATGCAGGGGATATACGTCTGAATCATGAAGTAGCCCATTTTACGTTTCAAGTGGAAGTAGACCGTCATCACCACATATTCACCTGGGGGATCAACAGAAATGAATTAGTTTCATTAACAAAGAATTTGAAGTTGCAGGCTGACAGATTTCATTAATACAGCTCCAGACAGATGTCCCATTTGATCAGTTTTTTCATTTCTACATTTTGTCCATTTTCACTTTCTGCTGCTAAAATCTTTTTTTGGGGGGGTCTTTCAGTATTTATGTGAGCCAACTGGCCCTCTGAAATGTCTCAACGCATGATGTTTCAGGGTTTCATTTCACGAAGCTGATACTGTGCGCTAGTCATGGTCCAATAGAGTGACTGTCATGTCTGTGAAAGTGTCAAAACTCCAAATCCTTCCAATATGCAATGCCAAAGTCTTTCTTGTGGAAAATACAGTGCAGACTTGGCAAATCGTCCAAGTATGACTTCATATAATGCACTCAGACAGCTGTGGATCTTTCCTTTTAATAAAACAGCAGACTCGTTTATAAAAGAGATAAATGAGCAACCGGGTTCGTCTCATTATTCCTGAAGCACTCACTGTAACTCAGTTGATAACACAGGGTGGTGAAAGGATGAGCAAATCACACCTGTGATGGATTTAATCGTTTCACTGGAGACCGTCTGGCCGATGAGATCATACTGAACGAGGCTGGAGGACTCAGGAGGGACCTCCACTGAATGCTCGGGCCCTTTGGTCCAAGTATAGATCATCTCCGTTTTAGGATAGGCATCTGTGGGCAGACAGCAAAGCCACGCTGACATGAGTCACTGTAAGCTGTAAGCAGTGCAGCATAAAAACATAAGATGCTGAGAACAAAAAGCTCTTTGTATACTGTAAACTGTCCAAATGTGTACGTGATTTTACATTGATATTATTGGAATATGTGTATTCATATACCTTTATTATCAATGTAGATTTCTTCTTGTCACCATCCAGCTGTTTGATGAGTTTGTAGATAGCACCTTCTCCCAATTACCACCCTTCTCCTTACTGACTGACTGAGTTTCTCGTTCTTTTTTGGACTGACATTTTTCACACTGTTTGTACATGTGATAAATTGAGCCCCTTTTTGCTACATCCTCTGGCACTTTTGGTTTTGTTTCTCAGATAATGGGTTTGCTATTCCTGGAACAAAATCTGCATATTATTATGTAAAAGTGCATTAAACCAGAAACCATTAGGACTGAAATACACATTAGTTATTTTGTCAGTTGTCAGCCGTTTTCGATATTTATTTTGTTGCTTAACTTTGCATTCACTGGGGTAGTACAGCAACATAAGGTGTCATTTGTTAGCCAGCTGGTCACTAAACTTTGTCCATCATTTCCTGGTAGCAGTGAGTTTATCGAAGTTATTAACATTTCAGTCCAATTCAGTTCAATTTATATAGCGCCAAATCACAACAGTCGCCTCAAGGCGCTTTATATTGTGGGGTAAAGACCCTACAATATAAGAGAGAGAAAACCCCAACTGTCAGACGACCCCCTATGAGCAAGCACTTGGCAACAGTGGGAAGGAAAAACTTCTTTTTAACAGGAAGAAACCTCCGGCAGAACCAGGCTCAGGGAGGGGCAGCCATCTGCCGCGACCGGTTGGGGGTGAGGAGAGAGACAGGACAAAAGACACACAATGGGTGAGAGAGGCAGAGTTTAATAATAGCTAATGATTAAATGCAAAGTGGAGAGTGAAAAGAGGTGAGTGAAGAAGAAACGTTCAGTGCATCATGGGAAGCCCCCAGCAGCCTAGGCCTATTGCAGTGTAACTATGGAATGGTTCAGGGTCACCTGATCCAATACTAACTGGAAGCTTTATCAAAAAGGAAAGTTTTAAACCTGGATTTAATTCTGGATTTAACAGGGAGCCAATGAATAGAAGCTAATATGGGAGAAATATGGTCTCTCATCAGTGGAATCACAATGTTGTGACATTTAGTACATGTGTAGTTTAAGTGTAGCATGCAGGGGAAAAGACTCTTAAAAATTAAGTCCCCAAACGTCTAGCTATATTTAGATATATGCTATCAGGGCAGCTTTCCCACTCAAACTGACCTTTTGTTATAGCCTGCAATTTTTAAAAACTGTCCAGTATACTCAGTCTTTTCAATAACAAAATAAATAAATAAATAAAGCATTTTTAAAACGCGATGATCATCCAATATATTCACAATAATTAACTGACTGTCTGATTAAAAATCTAAACTGATACAACTACTTGTTCAATTTTTCCATCTTTGCCCATCTTTAAGAGTAAATTGATGACATTTAATTTTAATAATAAACATTTTTTGACATTTTATACAAACCTAGCAATCAGATTTATTTATATATTCATCAAAAGTCTTAAAGGTTGTTCCAGCCCCCATTAAGCCCTGGTGATCGCTTCTTAATGCCTAATCCAGTTTGCTGTATATCAGCAGTGGACATGTTTGGATGAATGAAACATCACCTCATGATTTTAGACAAATTATTTTCAGGTCCCAGGGTTTTGGGGGAACAGAATTACTGGATTTAGTCTGAAAATGAAAATAACTGTAGCATTGAAGACAAACACACACAAAATAAGCTGCAATAACTGGTAGTGTAATAATGTGACTGAATATCAAGTAATTCTAACATTTAAAGTCCCTCTGAATTTGCATTTATAGTACAGGTTTGCATTTGTCTTTAGCTCCACAAGTCTTTATCAGTTTCAAATAATGCTGACTTTTGGTTTCAAAATAATTCAGCTGCTAATTGATCAGAAAAACTTGCTGTCACAGCTTTGTGACTACGGGCTTATCTTATTTACAGACATGAATGCACGTCTTGTCCTTGAACTTGGATAGCTGATTGAAACTGGCAAACACTTACCGTAAAAACCTGCACTACTGACGTCAGCGCTCAGGCTGCTCAGCTGCAGCACATTTAAAAGTAAACATAGCTGCAGATGTCACTTTGGTGCAGTCGGTGTCTTACACTGCTGTGCTGTTTATTCTTCATTACCACTAACAGCCAGACAGACCAAGTCTGTGTACCATTCTTACAGTGTAACATTGGCATTATTATGCTTTCCCCTATTTTCTGTCATGTACGTACTATTTCATCGCCCAAACATGATCAAAATGTTCAGTTCAGTCAGTGGAATTAGTGTGAAAGTGAAATTTAGAAAGACAAAGTACACAATTCTGTAGTTGCATTCATGACTAGATGCTACTAAGTTCATCCAACTAAAGCATGTAAGCTGCACACTCATTAGTGTCAGAAAAACATTAGAACTGAACAGTTTTGCTTTACTTCAGCTGAACTTTGAGCATTTTAAACAATGGTAAAAAACAATAAAAAACCCATTGATGTGATGGAGCTCTTTTCTGTGGCTGTAAGTAACGAGGTGTCACTGTAGTGAGCTGCAATAAATTAACATTAATTAATTAGGCATTAAATTCAGTTTTGCTAAATTTTATTCATGACTCACAGTTCAGGAAAAACAATATATATAATATAGGACAAGCTTTGTTTTTACCTGTCAGATACATCCAAAGATAATGTTAATCTAGGACGTCTCTTCCCAGTAATTGATAAACTCTTTTTCTATCTTTTAAAAATCAATACACTGTATTTGTGCCTGAAGCATGAGATGAAATTCGTGATGCATTACTCTAATTAAAATCCATTACAAGTAAACTTGTGTTTTGCAACTTGACAGTTGCATGAATCAGCTAAGGAGTCAGAATGACTACAGTTCACTGCTCATGTTGTTCGTTCTCTTATCTGATGAGAGGAATTAAGCCCAATTAGGGAGCAGTTAACAGCACTGGAGGACATTTTTTAGGCAGCACTGTGTAAGATGTTGGGACCACTGATACACTGATTGTTTCACTGGTTTGACAATATAATAATTACCCCAACTCCATCAGATATTCATCATCATCGCAGCTCACACAGCAATGTGTACACGACGGCAATTTGAGACCGCATACCTTCACTGGATTCCCTCCACACCACGTATGAAATGAGTCCCTGGGTGCAGAAAGCTACTCAGATCTGGATTCGTTTCTGATATTTTCTTGAGAACATCAAGACGATGTGTCCCAATGATTCCCGTTTAATTTTTCTTGGCCAAATGTCCAATTTTGCAGTATGTGGGAATGGTAAAAATTAGATCCATAAAGAATTTTAACAACACCGCCACTGAACTGGAAAAAATGTTGGTACAACATAACCTAGGATTTCTAACTACGCTTGTCATAGTGTGTTTGGGTAGCAAATAACTTGTTAGTGAAGTAAACGTTCACTTTCATAAATCAAAGTTGTTTTAAAAAACATTCCTTTGCTCTGATCAACCAGCAACTGGTGAACCTTTATAGGATACTGAATAAACCAGAAGCAAACAAAACAGTGCACAGAATCTTTATTTTTATTCACGTTGTGCTTCCATTTTGATGTCCTTGTCACATGTTCAGATGT
>VUQI01064050.1:1908-12064 GCA_015106735.1 Paratilapia polleni
TAAAAATTTTTAATAAATTTTTTTTTATAAAAAAAAAAAAAAAAAAAAAAAATCATTTTTGCTCTTATTTATTCCTTGTGTTGTTTATAAAAAAAATTAAAAAAAAACAGTTTTAAAGTTTTTTTTGCCTATCATACATTTAACAACAGTTAAATACTGGTTGATGACATTGCAATGTCATCGTATTTGCACATTCAACAGGACCAATATTGGGCAATACTCATATTGAGCTGATATATTGAAGCATCACTAATTATTTTAGTCATTTTTAACCTCACTATTTTCTGTTTGAGTTTTTTCAAATAACAGAATTCAGACTGTTGGTCAGACAAAACAAGCCATTTGAAGAAAAAACCTCAGGCAGTGGAAATTTCTGAGATCAGTTGGTGGAGGTAACAGCTGACAGATTATTGAAAATATAAGTGATGACCCTCTGCTGCAACAAAACTGAAAACACCCTTCTCCATACAGTTTTTTGTTTCTTTTGTCTACCCGCTGTATGACGTGACATAGGCTGTTGGATGCACGTGTGGAATCTCATGCATAGGTCAGGAGAGAGGTCAGTGATCTCTGCACTGATCGCTGGCTCTCACAGCTATTTGTGACACCGCTGAGTGTTCAACGGGAGCTGCAGGGTGGCAGTAAAATGGGAGAACACGGATGTGGTCAGAAATGTGATGTGGTGACCTTGTGTTCCAGCCGTGCAGGACAGTCTGACAAGGCTACTTGTCACTGAGCAAGCAGAGAACTAAAGGCAGTGACCCCTGACAGGGACAGTCAAGAGGAAAAATGGCATGTTACAAACAACGATGTACAAGCTACAGGTTTGGATTAATAAATCAGCTCTAAACAGTGAAGCTTTTCCCAATCTGACTTCAGTGTTAACACCTAGCACCTGAAAGAGTAATAAAGGCATTAAACCTGCACTAACCAGCTGGCACTGAGGTCATACCCTGCAGTCCTCTAGTCTAGCTGTCCATATGACTCATGCCAGTCATATGACACATTGACACCAACTCCACAGAACGGCACACCAGAGGCAAAAATACACATTGCATGCAGAGCAAATATGTAACCAAGAAGATGATCTTGTGCTACTTGTTTTGTGGAGGAAAGAGTGTTGCAAAATGTTTGAAGAGAAACTACCCAGCAGCATACCACAATGCAGCAGTCCTGGACTGACACAATATTTTGAGATATTTTGCAAAGGAAAGGAGGCAATCCAGGGTTACACAGATGCTTGATTCCAAAAGAAGAAAAAAAAATTAAAAAAAAAGAAGAATTGTGAGAGTGCAGACACAAAATTTCTTTTTGACAGCAAAATCCAGTTCTGAATATCTGATCTGCTATTAGCTTAACCAAAGAGATGGAGGCTTTATGCCTCCCTGTAGACCTGAGAATTACAAGATGGCTTGAGGAGTCAAGTCTTCTGAGTTAAAACATGAGGAGAGCTGGTGTCAGCTGGTGCCTTGTACCCCCAAATCTCAGTTTTCAGATAAGCTTCCACTCAGAGAGGAGTGCTGTGCGCAGACAGAGAGAGGTTTGTGTGGCTTGCACATTTCACAATCACTACATTCCATCTGCATGCATTCTTCTACACCTGTCTGTGCCTGCCGCCTGCCAGTTTCTCTGCTTTGAAAACACCTGTTCATGTATACTCTTTACCCACATTATATCCTTTTGGTGGCTGCCAGGTTTGTTCCTCATTTAAAACTAGTCAAAGTTATGCTCATGACAGCTGTTAAGTGCTGAGCGTCTGGGCCTTGGACTCACCCGTGTTGTGTTGGACTTGTTGCTGGGCCACAATCTCGCTGCTAGCACTGTGTCCCATGCTATGGCTTCCGTCCCTGCTGGCCTGCCTCTGCTGCCTCTCCCGAGGCCCACGGCAGCAGAGGAAAACCTAAAGCCACCTCGCTCTCCTCCAAACAGACAGGGCTCCTGTAACTCAACACTGTCTTGACTGCTCACTAGCGTCGTTTAGTCTCTACAGTCTTGCCCTCCCTCTCCCTTCAGCCTGGGTTATTTCTCCCTCCCACCCTTCCTCCCTCGTTCTTCTTCTTCTAGCTTTAAAACACAAACACACTCACTCGCTCAGTTCTTAGGTCCCTCCCTTCTTGGAGCACTGACTTCACAAATAAAGTACGCCAATAAGGTAATCCAGCAGTCTGGGATGCCCTTCATTCCTTAGAGCAGATTTTTCAGGGGCAAAGTTCACAGCAGGACTCTTTGGTGCTTGGCTAGTTCAGCCATCAAGGCTTGAGAGATCTGAAATGCGACGGGGCCACCCACTAGCACCATTTTACCAAGCGACAAGCATTACTCCCTTAAGGCCAAGGGGCGGGATCTGCAGGGTGAGGTAACTCGAGAAGTGGAAGGTGAGCTGGGCCAAGGTGGAGCTCAGTGCCAGAGAAGAGGAAATGGCACAGTGCAGGTGTCCAGTGACTCTCTGGAGATTGTCCTTTAAAGCCATGATATGACGTGCAATCAAGCAACTCTGTTTTACACCAATAGTTTGACATGTCCTTTAAATTTTACTGCAAATGCTTTTATTTTAACTTAATCCAAGCTAGTTTTAGATACTTAAAAAAAAAAAAAAAAAATGGGAGTCTTCTCCTTAAATATTCTTTTTGCAATTGCAGTAGTCTTCTGCTCAAAGGACAACCAACCAATCAATCCCCAACCAGTCATCTTGGGGGATAGGGAGATAAGAATAGTTAAAACTACACTGTAATAAAAGCATGCTATTGCCGCTGTGTTGGATGTAAGAAACTGAAATTTTAGTTTTTAAGAAAGGTTAAAATGAAGAGGAGGCTTGGCAAGCAGCATGACAGCAAACACTGTGTTTTCAGGACATGAAACGTCAGAAGAAGCTGACTTCAAGATATGCTGCATCACTGTTGCTCCCTCTACAGTCCAATTACAGCCACAGCACCTCAACACAACTGACATATGAACGTGTGAAACGCACAATCACAAGTGGGCTTATTGGTTCAAGGATGGTAAATAGGACAACGGCCCTTGAAATCTTGGCAAAATAAACAGGGATGATTACACCTTTGACATCTTTAGAGTGCTCATCATGGTACTTAAATACTTCCCACTCTTTCAAAAGTGCAGTAGCAGATACAGACACGCTTTTGTTTCAGGTTTTCAAGCAACTTGTAACGGAGACCATGAAGCCCAAAAAGAAAATCTGATAACTTAATGACTCACAAAAATATAGCTGTCATCATGACAACCCCAAAAACATTTAAATATGTAAAATGACACATCATGCTGAAAGACCTCTGTGAGCTGGTTATTTTTACTTCTTGGCCAGAGGGCCAGGCAGGGATGAGTAGATCAAGCTTCCTTAATGTTCTCTGCCATGGCCCAGTTTTCTATAAAGTGCTCATAAAGCCTGCTCTATTGTCACATTTCAGCAGACCAAAGTAATGTCAGATGTTTCTTTGAATACTGTCACAAATGTTCTATTACTTAAACACAAGGCATTTTTTTTATATTTATATATATATATATATATATATATATAAAACAACATTTACCATGAACAAGACGGAAAATAGGTTTACTCACAACTATATTCAGACTGCACAGCCATCCCAGGTATGTTTCCACAGATGTCTCAACTACACTATTCTAACTACACTAACAATTCAGCTTACAACAAAAAATCCTCTGGGCTACGTAAGTGTGTAGGTGATACTAAGAGGTCGTGAAACAATCGAAGGTCAGTGGTGAAATAGACACAAGGCCACACTGCGGTGACAGAAACCGGCAGCTTGGCTAACCTACGGGTGTGTCCTCTGGGTGAGAGCCAATCAGATAGCTGCAGTGATAAACAGTACAGGACAACCCTTATATGGAAAACCCCATGACATCAGATGGCATATCCTGTTGAACTACAGAGGCTTTTCTATGTGTTTGTTTTAAATCTTTTCACACAAAATATATACATTAAGACGGATAAAATATTTACTCATAACATCAAATTTGTTTTTCTTACCGTGATTTTCCATCACAAAAGTCAGCAGTCAGCAGCTCCTGAAACAAGTATTAAGCATATAACAAACATTTTAAACATTAAAGTACAACAGATTTCTTAATTATAAGATATTCGACTTACTAATTTGTCAGAATACAAGCAAATGTTTCACTTCATAACTTATGTCACTTGATAGAAAATATTCAAGCAATCCAAAAGAAGACTAAAATGAAACAATATGCTCCTTGTTGGAATATGGGACCCCAAAGCAACTAATACTGTGGTTTGACTCATAAAAACACTTGAAATTACCAAGGTCAGCCCAGTCAGTGAAGCCTCCACATTATTACTGAGCAAATCAATGAATGACTCTCAGTTTACCCGGACAGATTAGATGTTTTCTGCAGCTAATGGGGAGCACACTGAAGCTAAACAAAAGCTCTCGTGTTAGCCCAGACAAAATAGGGCATTAATTAACTCAAACACTGACTGAAGATCAATTCTGAGCCTAAAAGGCACAGAAAAAAATATGGTGACTATTAAGAAAGTATCAGGCAGTTGTAGTGTTTGAGAGAAAAAGGAATGCACTCTCCCAGGAACTAAGGAACAAATATTAAAAAATGAAACTCTCACTGAATACCCTTAAAAATACAAAGACTTTTCTTTCTCTATTGCTGAGAGGTTCTCTAGAATGCTCTGCTTCAAATAATTAAGTATCAATGCTTTGAGATAACCAAGCAACAACTGTTACTCTGTGACAGAACGAGACACTGAATGAGTTAACTTGTCAGACTGCTGCCATCATAGGCTTCTTAAGCTATACATCAGCCTAACTGTATGACTTACAGGGCAATTGAAAAGGATATGTCTATGACAGTGTACGTAATGAAAACAACCACGTCTTCGCTGGAAGGTGTCACCATTTTAAGCTTTTCCATCCTGAGGACCATCTGAGACAATCTCACCATAAAGTTTCAAGTGTAACATTTTAAACCATTTTAATTGTTCTGTCTCATTTTAAGTCAAAGCTGCAGGACACTTGATGAAAAAATAAATAAAAAAATCCTATTTTATATATGGGCATATTTGTGGTTTGCTGCACAATACACTGGAAGGTACACAAGCCCTAACATTACTGCAATAATATTTAAGATCCTTTCATTAGTTTCTCAGACTGTTCACAACGTAACTGTCATGCAACAACATACTGCTCTAACAGGAGCAAATGTCTACAGCCTGATCGATATGATTTTTAAGACTGATACCGATATGATATTTGGTGATGTAAAAATCCAATACAAAACACACAAAACTGATTTCCATTACATTTGTTATGTGTAGTTATTCATTTACTCATTTATGCTCTGCCTGAATCTGCTCAAATCAGCTGGTTGTGTTTGTGACAAACAGGTGCATTACAAACAGGGAAGTTGCAGAAGTGCCCTCTGGTGGACAAATTGTGCAATGTCAACGTTCATAACATGGTTGTTTTCTCCAGTCTCTTCTTAACATTTTAAGTTTTCTGATAATATCAGCCTCTACAAATTTCTTAATACTGTAAAGTAAATACTGTAAATACTGCAGATTTGTGATGCCAGCAAGCTGTTAAGTATTACATCTCCCAACTCAAAACTACAGCTATAATTTGAACTTTATTTATCCCAAAAGGTAGATGGGAAATTCCTTACTATAGCACCCAACAACAGGGATCACAAGCAATGACAAAAATCAAAATAGCTTAATAAAAGTATAATAGCCCAACAAAATAGAACATGACTAAACAAAATACCTACATAAATTTGAACGACTCAAGCTGAAAAGAACTGAAATACAATAACACATATGTGAAATAACAAAAGAAAGCTGCTCAGTAAGTTTAAAAAATAAATATATTAAAATACAATAAAATCTTAAGTTAAAAAAGCTGAATAGAATAAAAGAAAATGCTCTATAGGTAAAATGGCTGCAAAATAAAGTAGGATAGATATAGTTTGTTACTTGTAGTAGAAAGATAGATGTGTAGTTAACCCATATCAGTGCTAATTTACAGTTCATTTGGTAAGCTGGCCTGAGGGCCGCTGCACAGGCCAATCTTTATTTTCAGGAAATTCTTCTTGAGGTTTAAACAAACCCTGTACAAGTTACCATGAAAATGTATCTGTGCAAAAACATGAATAAGCACTTCTTAAATTTGAAGAAGTTCAGTCTGAATTTTGTCCAGTGAAATGTACACTGCAGATAAATACACTGTTTTTTATTTGTTTTTTTTTTTTAAGTTTTTTTTAATTGTTCAGCAATGTTTGACACATTATAGCTGAGAACCAAACAGCAATTAAACTGCTTTCAAGGGACTGATGGCAGTGTCATCATCACCAGGAGTCGATATCAATTCACTTTCTGAATGTCCTGTAGCTTTAAGACAAAGCAGCTGGGTGGGCTGGTGACTGAACATACAGTCAAGTTCAGGATGACAAGGTCAAATAAGCAGCTGACATTGACAAACTGACAGGCTGTGTTTTGTCTCCCAGGGAGCATCACAGGAGCTATTCAAAGGATGGCCCTGCTTGCCAATTGGTCAGAATCGGTGGGTGTGGCTACATGGTGACGTTAACAGAGGTGAGTCCTAACAGCAGTATCAGGCTGCACTTTGGAATGTCAAGTCTCTTGAGAACAAACTGGTATAACCCAACCCGTGTGACTGAACAAGCTGCACAATGTGTACATTACAGAATAAAAGGGTGAGTGTGGCCTGGTAGGCAAGAATCAGACCTTTTCCTTTCTTTTTTCGATAAAGCACAGCCTGTTCTATCTCAATTCAGCTGCAGTCATGATGAAGGAAATGTACAGTAAGCCAACATTCATTATCGTAATGAGTTTAAAAAAAAAAAAAAAAAAGCTATTATGAGTCAACTTACTTCAACTGAAGGTCATTGATTATCAATAAAATGTTCCCTGGAATCAGTGACCCTGAAGTTTTGCTGGGGAAAAAATCTCAGCAGCAAAGTGATCCTGTAAAATATAGAAACATACAATTACATAAAGCTTGAGGACACAAAGTCGACTTCCATGTTGCTGAACTGCTTTGAAACCCTGCTGAGTAAGCTGTTTATTAGATAAACTTTCAGTTTGTGCCATTTTCTTGGAATGTAGCAGCGGCCATTTTCCCCAGACACAGTCTTCACCACTTATGAAAAAAGAACACACCTACAAGTTGTTGTTGTTGATTTAAAATAAAACATCTATTACCTCATGCTCAAATTACACCACCAGCTTCCCTATGAACTTTAAGTTTAGCCTTCAAAACACCGGCCGCCCAACCCCTCTGCCTGGTCCATTTTGGTTTAGTCCAACTGGTTAGACAAGTCTTGGCCTACATGCTCAACAGCTGCAGCTGCACTGTACTTCACTTTAGCTGGTCCACTTCTTTTAAGCGCATATTTACTGAAACGAGGTATTCCCCAAACTGTCCAACATCCTCAACATTGCAATGACTCAGAACACTGAGGACCAGTATATAAATAGATGCACACAGTCAATAATAAAAGAGAGCATGTAAAAACAGATCCTGCATACAAAACTGAAATATTTTGGCAAAGACATAAAATTATAATTAATAAATACACAAAGTATCTATTTAATAAAGAGTGATACATATTTTCATTACTTTCTTCCTGGTAAAGCTTAAATCTATTTATTATTGATCATTTCCAACTGGCAAGTAAAGAAAGACGAGTCAATACGCAACAGAACTCACAAATAATTCACTAGATAAAGTTGAGCACCACTGCAGCCCAATTCTGTTCTCAAATATCCACCCAGCGCTGGTGCAGGCTGGCAGCACAGCAAACACATAGGTGAGTTAATGTGCACCAGTTTGTGTACATACACAGGAGTGACAAAACCAGAACAGCTGAGCCAGTAGACTCAGGCCTTGGGACACCACGTGAACATGTGCAAACACGCACACATACACACATAGAGGCTCACACCCAGCCCTGCCATTGTTTTACAGAGCATCCAAAGGTTGAAGGGGCGATAGCCGGGCCTCTGATTTACCTTGGTTTCAAGTCAGTGCTTCCATGTTGGCTTTGTGACTCCAACACACATTACACAAGTTAAACAGTAAGCAAAACACCAGCCAGATTTTCAGGTCTGGTAACAGGATCTGACAAAATTATGTTCGCACATTCCCGTGAGAAGCAGGCACATTTTATGTATTTTTTTTCCAAAGACATGGCCTTCAGAAAAATCCTGAATTTAAATCTGGTGGACAATTCCACAACAACAAAGATCATAACAGTATGACTTTCAGGGGAAAAAAAAGCTTTTTAAATAGAGGGATGGAAATGGGCAGATTTCCGGGCCGGTCAGCCTCCCATATATCCGATTAAGAGCCGGTCCGTTTCATGCATGCACAACACGCGCACAGCAGCGCAGGCAAATGGTCGCGTGCATAATCACAGCCACATGTTAACATATTGTAAACGTGAAAGCTCTTCATTGTGAGTGAAGACACAAAGTTCGCCAATGTAAACAACAAGTGGACCACCACAAAATTGTTTGTAACAATAAACCTATTCAGACACTTAAATCACCCTCACCTATGGACACCCATGAACATGGACATGGTCATTTTAACACTAGAACTGCCAAGGGGGTCATTTTGACCTCTTGGCATTTTAAAAATCATGTAACTCTGTTAAAATAAAACCCTATCATCTCATATTTCATGACTTTTCCTAAAATGGGGTTATTCATCATATAGTGAATTTTGGGGTGTGTGGGATAAAGAGAAAAAAAAAATTACAACCACCTATACCTAGAACTGCCGAAGACGTCATTTTGACCCCATAGAAATTAAAGTAAAACAACTATTGCTGCATGCCGGGTTGCCTAGCAACACTTATTGTTTACATACATTTTGATATGGAGGCCGCTATAACATGAGCCACTGCTGGCTAGATGTGATTGATAAATAAATATATAGGAGACTGTAGTTAGATAAAAGATGAATAATTACTGCAGGGCTGAACGGGTCACAGATGAGATGTGTGGAGTACTAATCCAAGCAAATAAAGAGTGAAATCAAATGCACAACAGCCGAATCGGACGGGTTTCAGGCCTGAGCAGGTGAGCTGAGGAGGTGAAGGGCTGCAGACAGGGTGGAGCAGTGTGGATGGTGGATGAGAGGCTGTAGGTCCAGTGAGCAAAGGCGGATGTCGACAGTGTGATAAACTTTGACTGTTGTGTTTTTACAATAATTAATTTATTAAAATGGGTTTCTTACTTTGTTGTAGCCAGCTGTGTGGTCAATTTTAAAATGTAGGCAATGAGCTGTTCCATTTCTTTCACAGTGTTTGTAAAATGTAAAATATGTCAGGTAAAGGTGCGTGTACAGCAACTCATTTTCAGTTAATTATTTTCACCTCTTTCTAGTAGAAGAGCACTTTATTTTCAGTTGTTTAAGCGAAGATCCTGTAACCTACTGCAGCTTGGGATATGTTGCAGTTTATTAATTTCATTTATTATGAAAATAACATTTTGTGTTGAAGAAAAGTTCCTTTTTGTTTGTATATGCTGTCAATTACAGTTCTTTGAAAGAAAATCGGAATGGGCGAAAATCTGTATCGGCAGGTCATGCTTTAAAGAAAAATCTGAATCAGCCAAGGGAATTGCAATCAGTGCATCTCTACTTTTAAACCTTATTTTGGGGAAAAGTCAGCAAACTTTTTAACCTGTGGCAGTACATCTAAGGTAAAAGCAAACCAAGAAGACTGTTAAATACTGACTCTACAGCCCTGAGCCAAATGTTTAATTTTTGTTGATAGTGTTTATTGTATTGTATTTTTATTTTTTTATTGTATTTTTTTCTTATTTCTTGTTTAAGGTTTTGTTGCTTATAAAAAAAAAATATTTCAGCTAACCTGTTTATCACACTCTTTGAACGTTTAGAAAATGCAAAATTGATGTGACAGAAAACACAAACATTGGCCACTGGTAAATGTCAGCTTATTCACTAATCAGTCAACATACCCGATCAATCAACATTTACAGAACACAGCTTATAAGTAACATCTTAGCATGAATTTGTTCTAAACAAAGAAGAAAAAAAAAAAAAAAAAAGAAAACCAAAAAAAAAAAAAAAAAAAAAAACAAAAAAAAAAACACCAA
>VUQI01064058.1:8853-19047 GCA_015106735.1 Paratilapia polleni
GGGGGGCTTGTGTCTGCCTTTATAACTTTTACATCATCGGACAAAATCACTACAGACATATGTTAAAGATGATGGATATGCTGTGTGATTTTGGCTGTATTTCCATTTAAAAAGATGACTGAGAGAGAAACGAGCAATAGAAGATCTTTGACTAGACAATTAATTTTAATAACAGCCTGCTAGAGGTGTATTAAAGTCACTAATTCTAAAAAGCAACAGTGAGGTGAACTGAAGTGTGATGACCAGCGCTGAGTGTGAAACAGATGTACTCAAGGTGAGATGGCAGATATTTTTCACATTACCAAAAAAAAAAAAAAAAAATCCACATCCTTAAATTAAAATCTGAATATATAGAACTGGGTATAGCCTACCCGAGGAGTCATTGTTAGCTGATTTCAACTGTGAAGTGAATCAAAAAGTGAATTACAGATGTGTCTTTTTGTTACTGTTTATAGCATGCAGTACTGTATTTGATGCTAGGTCTTTATGTTCCTCTAATGTGCAGTTTCATGGTTTTTCCTCTTAGCCTTTAGTGTTGGACCAAGACTGTATGACCCTAAGCTCAAGAGACCTAAGACTGGAGAAGCGTACCTTGTTTAGGTATGAATAATCAATGAATGTTTCCTAGAGTCTGTTAATTACCTTCAGTCTCTCATTTTGTGTTTATGCTTTCATTGCTGTCACATTTACTTTGATGCTCTTTGTTTGCTGTTAGGTTGGACCTGGTACCCATTAATCGCTCTGTGGGGCTGAAAGCCAAGCCTACCAAGCCAGTCACTGAGGTCCTGCGGCCTGTGGTGGCCAAATATGGTCTTCACCTCAATGATCTTGTGGCCAAAATAGTAAGTTGTCCCCAGTGCCTTAATCCTTTTGAAGCTCCTGTGTGTCCAGACAGCAGCCTGTGCAGTGTGTGACAGTGCCACAGGGTGGAGTATCATGGTTAGGGGAGGGAAACGACCGCATCCTTTTCCATCTCTACACGGTGGTTAGCACTCTGACTCAGCCTGTGAAGACGAAACAGCAGGGCTATAATTAAGAATGACGACACTCCTCAAACATGCCGACTCTTTATTCCTCCCCCCTAAACCCCTGTCAGATTTATTTTAGTCCTGTGGGTTTCCAGGCATTACAACTGTATTATACAGTAGACCAGAGCTGAAAGATGGTTTATAAATTAAGCAAAGGCACACAACACAGCAGCAATATTTAGACCTCTGCACGACAGGTGAGGATGCTAACGTGTTGACCTTCAAATTTTATTTTATCATAGAGCGGAGAGACTGAACCTCTGGATCTGGGTGCCCCCATATCGAGTCTGGATGGCCTGCGTGTTGTGCTGGAGCGAGCAGATCCATGCTCAGTGAAAGGTAAAATGGACAAGTGGGCAGGAAAAAAAAACAAAACCTTTTACTGGTTTGCCCTTTTTCATCAAGGTACCAGAAAAGTAACTGCCAATTTTAAATCACGCCCGGCTCTGTTATCCCGCTGATTAACATATACAAGTTTTGCAAAACATCTCTCTTGTTATGTCTCAAGTGGTCTCTCCTCCCCTCTCTGTCTCCCTCTCTTACTCATCAGTTTCTCAACCTGATGAATTTTTCATGTACACATCTCTCCGTCTCTCTCTCTCAAACAGACAAATCCAAGTCTTCCTCCCTAAAAAGTCACCCAACCCGGAGTTTTTCTGCGACAGTGAGTACTCCCCACATCTTTATTCTCACACGTTGCTAAAAAGTCTCGATGTGGTGTTTTGTCCTTTTCTGCTGCTGCGCTGCTTCTGCAACATCATTTAAAAGCGTCATTAACATTGAGCCAACGCTAAGCATTCAATTGGTGTTTACTTCCCGTGTTTTGTTTTGTTTTGTTTTTTGTCTTCTCCTCCCTAACACTGCCTGTGGCTGACTCACTTGCTCATATTTTCTCTTGAGTTATTGCACCATATGAAGGCAGATCCTGCTTAGTCTAGGTACTATCAGGGTCCTCAAAGACACATAGCTGACAGATGGACCAGGCTCATCTTTACGTGAAGGTCTCAGTAAATCTGGACACTGCTCAGCAGGGTGCTTAGCAGCTCATGCTTAGCCCCCCCACCCCGTCCCTCCATCCCCTAATAGAGTGCCTTGTTATTGTTGAATCTGCAGGGAGATGAGAGGTCAGCACCAAAGGACTTGTCTGTGAGAGCAAGTGGACCAGACTCATCACTCCCAAGGGAAAAGAGAAAACAGAAAAAGATTAATATAGATGAAGCTGAAGGTAAATCCCCCTTTTTCCTTATTTGAGTTTCTTTTTTTAACTTGTGGTGGATTTCTTAGCTTTGCTTTGCTTTAGGACTAACTCGTGTCTTTGGGAGCTCTCTGAGGGTTATTTTCTCTAAGAGGACTGAGGCTGCTCTGCTGCATGTTAAACCCAGCTAATCCCTTTCTTCCGTGTGTTTGGAAACTTTAAGTGAGGAAATGTGTTTGAACTGTTTTCCAGAATTCTTTGAGCTGCTGAGCCGGGCGCAGAGCACCCGAGCCAACGACCAGCGTGGACTCCTCAACAAAGACGACCTGGTGCTTCCCGACTTCCTGCGACTGACTCCGCCCACTTCCTCTGTCTCCGTCTCCTCTGACCTGGCCTGCTCCACCCCCAACTCCCTGAAACCGGGTCGAGAGAATGGCATCTCATCCCGGAGTCCCCTCACTTCCAGCCTCCGCTCTGAGAGCCTCGACTCCTCCCTCAGCTCAAGTGCGAATGGACACTCCATGGCCAGGCGGTGCCTGCTGCCCCCTCCACGCCACACAACTTTCGGCACCCACATGTCCCCTATCCTCCGGCCCTCAGACGCCCGTCCAACCCTCCGCATCGTGGAGGAGGACGCGCACACCGACCTGACCCTCGTGGGTGAAGGCGACATCAGCAGCCCTACTCTGCTGCCTCCTTCACCATCCCCCCTGTCGTCCTTTGATAGCAGCCTGCCAGCAGCCAACTTCACGCCGCCACCACCCTGCTCCCAGTCTCAAGACGCAGGTGCAGAGGGAAAGTCCAGTTCAGGTATTTCTACAGTGTAACAAACCAGTGCTCGGTGTGTTTGCGTGCGTGTGTGTTGTACGTGCATGTGTGTGTTCTCTGTGGTCGTAACTGGACCACTTTCACAATAAATCTCCCTCTACACTGACTCTGATGCACTTTAATGACAAGTTGATATTGACTCTTTCTCAGTTTGCCTGATTTGTTTTATCAAGCTCAGCAAAGCATGTGTGTGATTGATGATAATTACACTCAGATTGAACTGTAAATAGTGATGTGTGTATTTTGTTCCGTGAGTAACGTTTACGTGGAAGTCACCTCCCTTGCCACAAGTGGTTGAGTTGATCATGTGACTGGCATCAGCTTATCCCAGTGAATTGTTTTGTCCTTTTGGGTTGCATGCAAATGTGACTGATTGCAGACCTGTTGAATATTAATAAAAATATACACAATGCATCGAGATTAGTGATCAATATTTGACAGTTCTGTAGACACCAGCTGTTGTACTGAAGATTAGAAATCAGAAGTGAGCAGTTAAAAGACGAGCTTCATGTGGAAAAACAAGCCAGACTGCTGCACAGTGTTGGACCTACAAATGCCTAACAGTCAATACAAATAAATGCTGTATCCCTCTCCATCCCACCTCCTCCAGTTAAGAGCAATTCAACAATGTCAGTGTCAAAAAGCTTTTTTTTTTTTCTCCTTACGCAATGCTACAAAACCGGTGAGTCATTAAACATCGTCGGCTCACACTGTAGCAATTTGAGCAACGGTGAAAAATAATTTGTCATTGGAGGACAAGTGCTCCTTAGCGCTGGTGACATTGTTGAAGTGCCTGTCATTCTTTATCAGGCTCATTCGCTCCCTCTCTATGTGCCTGTTGTAGATAATCACTGCCAATAATCTCTGTACCTGTGATTGAATAGATCTAATAAATGTTAGAATTGGAAATCACTCTCGTCTGTCTTTTTACACGTTTGTGAGATCAGTTTTTCTCTCCCCCTGTCACCCCCACCACTTCTCCTCTCCGCCTCCACATGCCTTCTCCCGTTCTCTCTGAGTTCCGTGTCCTTTTTTTTTTTGTCTTGTGGCTTCCTTCTTTCATCAGCTCCCACTCCTTCGTGTCCTTCCCTGTGCGCTCATTTCACGGTGTCGCTGCTTGCTGTGTGTTTTTTTTTTTTTTGTCTGCTGGGATTGCTCAGTGTGGCGTGTGTTTGTTTGGTCTCGTTGTCGGCCGACCTGCTTGTTGCTGTTGTTGTTGCTGTTGTTGTATCAGGTTTTTTTTTCCATTCTTTTTTTAATGGGGCCACTGCTGTGTTGTGTGTGGGTTAATCTTCACATTGTGCTAGCAAAGCTTTGCTTCAGCGTTGGTTCACTGTGCACTGAGTGCATGGGTATCTCCCGCACATATTTCTCGCCTTTTTCTGTCATTTTCCCCGCTGTGTGTGTGTGTATGTTAAGCGAAGTGGTGATTTGATCTGTAATAGTGTTGGTTTCCTCTACAGTACATGTGACATTGTCGGAGTCTTTGAGATCCTGCATGTTTTGATTGTGACTTCAAATAGAAGCTTCCTCTGAAATACTGTGAAGTCGTCAAAAAGAAGAAGATAATCACACTCAACATGTGTTCCAACTACAAAGGCTGCTCTTTTCGATGCACTTCAAAGCACTTTATTAAAGGGGCACGAACACGACCTTTCTGCCTTGTGTTAATATCTAGGCTTTAATGTAAAGGAGGACATACAAACACAAGATGATGAGGACGAATCGAAGCCTTTCAGCTCTCGTACAGCCTCACTCCTCTTTTCTAGTTGCTAAGCACATCAGGCTGATTCTTCCCACCAACGGGCGCCATGGTAACCTTATCCACGAGTTGTCTGAGCTACAGATAGAAACTGTCACTACTGGTTTTCATCTATCTCCCTGCCTCTTTCTCGCCCGTCTCTCTTTCTCCCACTTGCTAAAAACAGGAGCAGAGCAATGATTCAGTATAGCCACATTTTTAACACCATTTGCCACCTTGGTATCACCGAGTCTGTGCCGGGATCTGCAAAATGTGCAGCAAGTTAACACGCCTCCACTTTCTCACTTTTTAGACTTTATTAAGTTGTTACATTTGAGTTTGGGTGGAAAGTGAAGCTCGCTGGCTTTCTTATAAAGTTTAAGACAAAAACACCCACGGAGTAAGGATACATCTCTGATTCCAAATCCAGTGACGCAAATATTGTGCAGTAGCAGCATTTCTCTTGATCTGTCATCCTGCTGACTTCAGGCACTGCAGAGATCTCATGTCAGTTTCTGTATTACTGTTAGACTGACGCCCTCTGCTGTTCTGAGGGAATACGATTACTGTAATTACTGCTTCACTGGATCAACGTGGACCTCATTTCAGTGTCATTTAAAAATTCAAAGACATCTCTTTCACACACCAGAAGTGCATGATGCAGTACTCATTTCCTCTAATTCTCCTGCAAAGTCACCACTGTGGACACAACAATTACAGAATATCTTGCATATCATTTGCATCCAAAAGAAGGTTAAAGTTCTCTGCCTTACATGTGCTTTTAGTACCTTTACTGGGCACATCAGGTGTAAATTAGCCATAATTAGACTGTAAAAGACAAAACCAGCAAGGACAACCAGGACTGAACTTGCGGCTCCCTCTTACTTCATTTCTTTGCTCTGTGGGGAATTAGGCTGCCCACTAGGGGGCGACATTACACAGTGTAACTCCATTCACATGGCACTGAGTCAGACTCAGTATAAAGTGTGTTTAGTTAAGTCAACAATAATGCCGCCCCCTTCATAAACAAGAACAGGCTGCAGTCTTTGGCTGAATACTAAGCATGAAATTATAGCAGTGATTAATTCAGCAAGTTCATGACGAGAACTTGTTTATCATGAGTTTCCATTTTCCATCTATGCAGTCATGCTCAGGGAAGATTAAAGGATTCCTTGAAGTAATTGAGACCCTATCTCAGGGCCGGGCTATCTCCAAAAAGTGCTTTGTAATGACTCGGTTTCAGCTGCCTGCACCTGAGGCACCATGCGGCTGAGCCGTCCTTCAAGCCCCCTATACCATCTTCCTCCTCGACTCTCAGAGCCGACAGCAGCTGACCCCGGGCCAGCCTTATCATCCATCTGGCGGTCAGAGGAGGACTTGACATAGCTCTTTGGCAGAGAGCCTCAGTGAGGACTGGCGCTGGGTCTGTTCCACTCTGGCTGCTCAGTCTCAGCTCCCTGCTGCCCCCACGGCTGCTGACAGGAGTCGCCACAGGAGGCATGGCCATGTTAAATGGCTGTGTTAAGACATCATTATCACATGGCACAGACCAATCAGCAAGTACACTACTGAATACATGCATGAGAAATATGCGTGAGTAAATGGTAAAAGTGAACACCAGGTCCAGAAATTGCATTTGAGTAATGACTGCAGGCTTTTCATCTCCTATGACTAAGCAAACTAAAGCTTATTAGAAGCAGTTATTCAAATTTAAACTTTATATCTTGTAAGTTTACTGTAAATAATCCAGGTTTAACACTGATATGTACAGCCTAGTGGCTCAGTGGTTACAGTAGGACTAAGACGTTGGATAACTCTTTGACAAACTGTGCAGGGTTTTACCTCACTGGGAAAACAGCTTCAACCCCCTGCCCATGGTCTTTTAATATTAATAACTGGGAACAGACAAGTGGTTCCCAAAATTTATAGATTGTGATTAGAGCTAAAACAAACTGCAGCCTGATTATTCTTTTGACAGAAATTCATTTTTATAGCTGATTAATTGTTCCAGCCAGGCCAAACATTATCTCTAGCTGTGAGGGTTTGCTGCTTTCCTCTACTTTACGTGATTGTGGACTGAATGATCTTTGAGTTTCGTACTGTTTCGGCAGACAGAATAGGACATTTAATTAAAGGTGTCAGTGTGGGGTTTGTGAAAACTTGTATTTTTCAATGGCTTCTCTCGCATTCTATAAACCTAACAAATTGACCATTAAGGAAATTATTGGCCTGAAAATTCAAATAACACAAAATGCATTTTGTAAGCAAAATGAAGTAAAGGCATCAAACACAACTGGAACCTATTGCACAACCGGAAAAGTACTTGAAGTGTTTTTTTCTCCCCCAGTCTGGTTCTTCATGCTGTATGCTATTACAAGAGGTAGAGGTTTGCTGAGGGTCTGTATAAGGTCAGCTACAGGCTGTGTTTACATCTGTATTGCACAGCAGTGAACCGCAGCCAGCAGAGTTCAGAGCATCTATGTATTGAAGTGTTGTGTTTGAGTCAGTGTGTTTACAGTCTCTGGGGCCACATGGTTCACATGAGATGTGGAAAGTTTATCACCCACAACTGTAATGCCAGCATCATAGGAACACTGGGTTTGGGGCTCCTTGAGTGCACTTGTATTAGAAGAGAGGGAAGTTTGAGCATGTTTTATTTATTATCATGTCATGGCCTTGTGATGAGGTCATGCATCTCTGAGTTACAGGAAATAAAGATGGTAATGTTCAGATAGACCACATCAGACATTATTGGAGTGAATTGCTGTACAGCATATTTAATCCTGTCACAGTTTTATTCAGTTCTTTCTGATGAACTGGCAATAAAGTTAGGCAAGTTTGAGCAGAAGTAGTTATGTCATCAAGTTTGTCATGACAACAGCTGCCATGATTACACAGCTATACAACAGTTGAAATATAAAAACTATATTCAACTTAAAATCAAGCAAAGCAGCGTTAAAATGCATGTGCACTCACACTGTGTAATATATATAGCACATTTGAAATATAACATGGCCTTGTTAAACATCTGGCCAACAAGCAGTATAATGAGAAGTAAGAGAGATATGAAGGCAAAGTGTGAATAGGGTTTTGTACTTCTGTGCCATCATTCTTGTTTAAAAGAACATTTTTGAAAACCACATAACAGAGAAATGTTGTTTTTCTCACAGTTTTCATAGAACATAGACTGTATTTAAAAGATGGAAGTAGCTAGCTTGAGTCACCCATTAGTTTGACTCCCATTTTTAAGCCTTGAGTTTAGCATTATGCCATGTTGTTTTTATTTCTTGCAGAAGTGGCCCTACTTGAAGGGGCAGGTGGGGTTAAGTTATCAGCTAACGCTAGCAAGCATGGTTACCAAGCTGCATCACAGACAGTGTAAAACATGTACCTAGCTTCCAGGTTAGAAAAATGAAGCCAATGTGCAAGTGCCTTAAACCTGCAGTCTCTCTGAAGGCCACCAGATGGCGATAGCTGTGGTTCCAAAAAGATTTCAGGTCCTACAGAAGTCTATGGGAAAATGGCGTTCTGACTTGACCTCTGTAAACACTTTACTGCTCCGTTTATAAACATTTTGGGTCATATTGAATAAAAAATCTTGTCTGAATAAAAAGTCTCTTTAGTAAATCTTGGTCATACCAAAATGGACGATTATCTGTGGTATGAAACCACACACTCATTGGCTAATGACATATCAATCACAAGTCATTAGCCAATGAGCGTGCGTTTTCACAGCCAGACCTGCCCCTCCTTGTCACATCCAGGTTTTTGCACCCAAGATGGCGGGGGAAATACTGAGCTTAATGGGACTTCAGAAACCAGTGGGTGATGTCACGGTAGATACGTCCATCTATTTTAAGTGGAACTGCAGTTTTTTTTTTGCGTTGGCTTCATTTTTCACAGAAAGAGGCTGCAGCATACAGACCTATTAGCTTTACCCTTCCTATTTCTTAGCTTGCTAGCTGTCTCATGTCAACTCAATTTCTGTCCACTGCAAAAAGCTTTGCTAAATACATAAATGAAATAAAACTGCTTACTTATTACCCAGCTCCATCCAGCACATGAAGTTAGCAACTAGCTATTGCACATGATCTAGTGACTAACAACAGTTATTTTGTTGGTGCAGTTGTTGGAGAGGGGCGTCCACACAGGAAGCAATTCGCTCATCGTCCGTCACTTTGTAGCTGATGGTTGGTCGCTAGTGGACATTCCAGATTCTGGTTGCTTAGGTAACTCTGTAACTCTTTACCACCCTGTCATGTGTCAATCAATGGTATCCTTCACTCTCACTGGTAGTCGCTCGCCTCATAGTTGAGGAAAGTTTAACTTGGCCCAGTTCACGCTGCCAGTGGTTATTTCACCCGTCGTGATTTGAAGTCACTGAATGTCATTGACTTTCTTTAGTTTCTGGTTGTCATGTTGCCGCTAGTTGCTTCCTATGTGGGAGCCCTTTACAGATGAGTGAGTGGTGAATGAATCCTGAGCTTTCATTTGTCAAGTGACATGATTCCATATAAGTTATATGTTGCTTATGTCTACGTTTAACCTCTGCTGCCCCCAAGTGGCCAGAAAAACAAACACCGAATGCAACATGGGCTTTCCCACCTGTCCTCGTCAATATTCAAATGTATCTTTGCTGTACATACTATATCAGTTTATCTTATATCTTCTGTATCTTTTTTCTCTCTTACAAAGAGGTGACAGAAACAACCCCCAACACCAAATCACCCACTGAAAAAGGCGACGCTGCACATGGTGTTCAGGAGGTGATGGATGTGGAGGGAGTACATCTAGAAGAAGGAACACCGGAGACATCCCAGGGAGAGGACTCTGAGCTCAGTCTGAGTTTTCAGGGCTACGTCGCTGAGCTGCGGCAGTGCCAGAGCAAAATGAGGAACGCCCAAATACCCCACAATGGCCGCAACCCACCAGAGGGCCAGGACTGCAATACAGATCTTTACAAGGCCACTATTGTCTAAAGGGAACCCCCCACTGCTGCACTTTCAAAGCCTGAAGGACTGTTGTTTGAGGAGATGTAGTCGAACAATGTGCTGCATGTACAAGCTGTCAGTTTTCTTTACAAGAGAATCAATATTATGGTGATAGATATTGTATATTTGTGAGAAAAAAAAAATCTGGCATCTTCTTGTTGAGTTTTAGTACTGGTTGTAATTTTGGGACAGTGATATGTTTTGTTATTGGTATGGTTTGATAATTAATTCTTTGGAGCCATGTTAGATTGAATAATACCACAGAAGAAGCCTGAGACTCACTTTGGGGTGCCAGTTTCTAATACAGCATGTATTATACACGATTTAAAAGTGGTAATTACTGAGTTTATTACAGGACACTGCTTGATAAGAAGCCAGAAAGATTAATCAAAGACCGAGCTAAAAACTCAG
>VUQI01064059.1:0-10871 GCA_015106735.1 Paratilapia polleni
ATAAAACTGAGGTTATTGTACTCGGCCCTAAAAATCTTAGAAATATGACATCTAACCAGATACTTACTCTGGATGGCATTACTTTTGTCTCTATGGACACTGAGGAATCTGGAGGGACACTGTAGTCATTTTTGATCAGGATATGTCTTTTAACGCGCATATTAAATAAGTGTGTAGGACTGCTTTCTTGCATTTGCTTCAATATCTCTAAAATTAGAAGCATCCTGTCTCAGAGTGATGCTGAAAAACTAGTTCATGCATTTATTACTTCTAGGCTGGACTATTGTAATTCATTATCAGGTTGTTCTAAAAGCTCCCTGAAAGGGTATTTAAAAGTAGAATGGGAGGCAGAGCTTTCAGCTTTCAAGCCCCTCTCCTATGGAACCAGCTCCTAGTTTGGATTCGGGAGACAGACACCCTCTCTATTTTAAGATGAGTCTTAAAACTTTCCTTTTTGATAGAGCTTATAGTTGGGACTGGATCAGATGACCCTGAACCATCCCTTAGTTAAGCTGCAATAGGCCTAGGCTGCTGGGGGCTTCCCATGATGCACTGAGCACTTCCTCTTCCTCACTTCCTTTCACTCTCCATGTGTTTATACACCACTTGCATTTAATCTTTAGCTATTATTAACTCTGTCTCTCTCCTATAGGTGTGCTTTTTGTCCTGTCTCCCTCTGCTCTCTTCCGTTTCTCCTCATCCCCAACCGGTCGTGGCAGATGGCTGCCCCTCCCTGAGCCTGGTTCTGCCGGAGGTTGCTTCCTGTTAAAAGGGAGTTTTTCCTTCCCACTGTTGCCAAGTGCTTGCTCATAGGGGATCGTCTGACTGTTGGGGTTTTCTGTCTAATTTGTAGGGTCTTTATCCTAAAATATAAAGCGCCTTGAGGTGACTGTTGTTGTGATTTGGCGCTATATAAATAAAATTGAGTTGAATTGAAACTTGTCAGGTCGTTGAGGAGGGGGCCTTTGGGGGGCTTGGCAGGAGCCCATCGATGGTGACAAAGACGCTCCGGTGGCTTAGTCGTGGAGGAGACGGGACTCCTCTGGAGGCTTGTGAGGAGGCAGTGATGAGAAGGCAGGACAGGATGCCAGCGACAACGGAAGCAGAATCCTTCCAGAGGCTTGGGAGGAGGCCAGCAACACCGAAGGAGGTGGGACCCCTCCCATGGCCTGGCAGGCAGCTGGCGTCGAGAAGGCAGGGCAGGAGGCCGACAACGAAGGAGGCAGAGTCCCTCCAGAGACCTACCGGCCGGCCGGTGATGAAACAGGGCTGGCTCGAGCAGCTCAGGACCCTTTAGCTTAGACAATGTGGGACCCACATGCTCAGGTTCAGGGTCAAACATCTCCGGAGACTCTGGTTGCTGGGGCTGCGCAGGTCCTTCTGGATGCACTGGCTCAGGCTGGAGCTGCGCATGGCACACTGGATACACTGGCTCTGGATCTGAATAAAAGTCTGGGTAATCCACAGCTCCATTCAGCTGTTGCTTAATATGAGATAAGGAAGATCACCAACTAATCCAAACTAATCAGACAGTCAACCAAAGTGAATCTTTTGTGGATAAAAATAACAGCAGTTGGGAGCCGGCCTGTGTTTGGATTCACAACTGATGTCAGAATCAGTGTCTTGTGGACAAGTGGTTACTTGTGCAGTGCTTCTGAACCACTGATGTGTCGCCTCTGCTGTGAATTGAAGTGGTCATTTTTTGCAGTGTTTCTCTGTCTTTATGTGTGTATGTTACAGCCTGCAGGTTTGAGCTGTGGATGTGAAATGCCACACAGCTCTGTTGATGGCATCATTCTCAGCAGTAAGCTGGAGTTAGGGCTAGATCTGTGACATTTAAGATGTGGTAACAATTCTTGGGCTGTGTGATGTCATCAGCCATCTCTGTGGGTTTGTGATATATTTACACTCATGCTGTAATATATATACTTAGCACAAAAAGTAAGGAAATTTGTGTTTGCTCCATTATTTCTTTGTTGTAACAATGCTTCTTCGCAATAAATCTTTATTTCCCTTTAAATGGTGCCACATTTGTAAGGAAAATGCATTTGTGGGTTGAGCAGCAGAGTTGAGTATGTGGGTTACACCCATGAAGAACTTGTCAAATCTTCTCTGCCAATGCCAAACAGCTTATTCTGCTATTGACTCTTGTTTTGAGCTTCTGGTACCCCAGGTGCTGACAATCAGATACAGTGGTCAGTTGGTGTCTGCTCCAAGCATGCCACGTTTGACTAATCTGGATAGGGCCTGTGGCATAGGGCAACTTCAAGCTGGTGTTCCGCAAAACCAAGTTTCACCTCACACGCAGCACTCAGCACTGTTTTCTGAATGTTTGTCCTCAAGAAAAGAGTAATCCACAGATGGACAGAAAAAAGGATCAAAACTAAATACAGTGCTGACTGTAGACTTCACACACATCCAAACACACACACTCAGTGCGCTTACATAGGTATTGTATTTGACAACAGTGTCGAAGTGCTCATAACTGAGGTTTTCCATATGAGACTACATTTCAGAGGGGGCATTGTTTGTACTTTTTACTCCACTACATCTACCATTCGGGGTTCTTATACAGTACAAACCATACAGTCTTTCAAAGCATATGCTCCATTGTTTCCACTACGAGACTACTCCTGCAATATAAAGCAGTCAAAATGAACTACACCTATAATGGCTCCAGCATTAAAAAACTGATTGCTGCTTTAGTAAGGTTCGACAAAAGTTTCAGTATTTAGCTGATATAGAATTTTATTCTTGATGTATTATAATGGAGCTCAGGTGCAAATCGGTACTGTCTCAGTTATCCAAAGATGTTTTATGATGCAAAGTGATGACCTTACATGTTGCTTACAGGGAATCAGTCAATCCCCTATAAGCAACCACTTGGTGAGCGAGGAAGAGGGAGGAAGAACTCCTTTTAACAGGAGGGCCTCTAGCAGAAACAGACTCAGGAAGGGACAAATCTGCTACAACAAAATACACAACAAATATGGACAGGTGAACAGAAAGAGAAGACAGAAAAGAGGACCATAAAGATACCACCAACAACATAAACAACAAAACACAATCTACATTAACTTGAGGATGGTAGTAATCAAATTATTTTTGGCTTATACAGCATTGCCACATTCATACTTCAGAGTGGTTTGGAAAACCCTGTCATGGTAAATGAAATCCAAATTGAGTTATATAACTGTCCACAAATGTGGACACTGGCTTATAGGCATTTTTGATTGGATGGACTTGCTAGACATGGAAAAATCTAATCTACCACAGCACATTTCCTGTTTTTTCCTGCCAAATAGAAAAACAGTTTTTTTTTCTGCCCTTTGTGTTCTAGTACTGTCCTAAATCTTCTCTTTCTCTCTGTACCCCCTTCCTGTTTCCCCTCTCATCCATCCCACTTAGATCCAGGAAATTCCCCTTCCAGAGTCTCTTCCTCTTCTTCTTCTACCTTGGGGGGCAACAGCACAGAGCGTCTGCAACAGAAGAAAGAACACACCTCCAGAAGCCTGTTCTCTAACCCTGACTTCTCCTATGGTCCAGCTCCACGCTCTCCCAGTACATTACCTCGAAGCTACGGCCACCCTGCTGGTGGCAGCAGCAGCAACAGAGACAGCCAACTGGACAGCCTTATAATGCAGCACGTCCATGTAGAGAGGAAGAAGGAAGTGTTCCTGGACCACCTGAGGCAGAAGTATCCTCACTATGCTGCCATTATCATGGGACACCAGGACCTTATGAGGGAGCAGGTGAGATTTGTACAGAATGAGCAGTGTAGGATATATGTGGAGGAATGTGGATCATTTTCCTCTGAAAATGATCAGGTACAAAAACTGGACTGAATATGAGTGGAAACAGACAATGTCCAAAGAAAAATTTTGATAGACCTGGAGAACTAGTTCTTAGGACCACTTTAAAAAAACTTAAGAAAATCTGGCTCTTAATGGAAAAATATAAAGAAATGATGGGTGGCTGAAGACTTTTGGACTGTACTGTGTATAGATAGATAGATAGATGTACATCTATCTATGAACAGAATAGATTTTAAAAAGAGGCACAAAATTTGAAACTAAAATAAGCTCATATAAAATAACAGGAGAATTAATGAAATGCTTAAACCCTGGTTTAAAAGAATTGGGAGTTGAACCAGACCTCAGTTTTTGGGGATTTTGTTTCAGATATGGTCAGTGTAAAAAGTGAATTCTGCTTCTCCATGTTTACCTTGGACACTGAAGCAGGGGGTAGAGCCGAGGGGGAGGGGAGGATGGATGGCCACCACAGACTAAAGTGTGGCTACCCCACACAAGCAATAATGAAGCCCTTTGCAGGGCTACAAAACTGCACTCACAGAAAGGTATTTTTTCCTAGAGTATTTTTTCAAAACCATTTCTCTACAGCTGTTGTTCCCAGCCAGCAACATTCTGTTGAAATTCTAATTATCTCATAAGCTTCATGAACAATTCAAGAATAACTTTAATTTTCTCAGAGTCCTCAGGAGTATGCTGCCCTATTGGAGAGCAGGACTATGCTCTTGAGAGTGAGTTTTTGTTGCATGTAGACACATGTAATGAATTTCCTGTCTTTCACAGTGTCATTTCAATGAAGTGCTGACAGATATTTACTCTTTTGTATTATTTTAATGATGTATGTGTGTTGTTGTGGTAGTAATGCTGGGTAGAGGGGGGAGGGTTGTGTTGTAGGCTGTCACAAAGTTGACAAGTGGGACCGATGTCCAAGTCAGACTGGTACAGCCAGCATTATTTGCTGAGGTGGAGTTGTGTTGTAACAGCAACAGGTAGACAGAGAAGAGGTGGGGTTTGTCAGTGCACCTGATCCTGACAGCGAAACATGCGGATGAGAATCTGTGAAGTCTCAACAACCAGAAAAGAATCTCTTAAGTGACGTGAAACCGTTGGACTTTACTTCCAACGTCTGAGTTTGCTAGGGTGTGCTAAAACTCTGAAGCCACACTCCAGACTACAAGCCTCTCCTCCAGGTAAGCTCCTTTGAGTTATCTGAAAACAACTTAAAGAGCCATCGTTTCCTCTGGCCGAGTCTTTTTCGAGTACTTAAAAGACAGTTTAGTATAGAAAGCAGCCAAACCAATCAGCAAGCTAGCGTCGTCTTAAAGTTGCAAAACACGAGCCCCCGTAGCCGGATGAACGAGCTGCTCCATCAGCGCTTCGTTATGTGGGCTGTTCAGAGTCTGCGTCTGAGCTCCAAGCTCCGTCAGTGTCTATTGCGTCAACTGGTGACGAGAGCGACAACAAAACAAAACAAAACAAAAACAAAAAAAGGACAATCGAAGTGTTACAACAGCTGCCAGTTATTTCCACCAGTCGTTTTAACCTGAACGAGCACTGCTGTTGTGAGCGAAATGTCAGCCAGGTGAAATAACTAGTTACTGAAATAACTCAAGACACTGTTTCTTAATATCTGTAGTCCACATTACGAAAAATGTTGACGCCCTGTAGTTAGCTACACATCACAGTATAGAAATGGCAAGCATTCACCAGTAGTTACAGTTTGATCTGTAATGACATCAGGGATATCTGTAAATATTCTCAGATGAGTCATAATTACAGTCTGGCAGTCAACCAATAACAGCCTGCTATAGCAGTGAGTCCGCAGATCTCAGTGCAGCCTACTGTTACCTGCATGGGAGACTTTTATTCTAGTTTGCAGTAGGTGTGGGCGACTTGATCAACACTAATATAAATATTTACATTTTGCTGCAGTATTCACAATCCCATCTCTTTTTCATGCACTGTCACACAGTATTCAGACCCTTTCAGTTATTGAACACTTTTTTTAAAATTGCATTTTAAATTGATTAAATTGGCATGCCAATCAATCTATGCTAAATACTATATCATAACTGCAAAGTGAAAACATGGTTAAAAATTGTATGCAAATATATTAGAAATAATAGTATTCAGACTCTCTGGTGTGACACTCCATATCTATTGCTGATATGTGTCTAAAGCTTTATAGGACTGTGGCAAACCTGATTGATTGGACAGAGTTTAGAAGGAAGCACAGCTGTGTATCTGAAGGTCACAAAGTCACAAAAGAGGACAAAAAAAGAACTAATGTTTAAGGAACCGTCTCTAGAGTTGATGATGAAACTGTGTTGAGGCATAGATTAGGGCAAGTGTATTACACACATCCCAACTGTGTTATTGAGGCTGAACAAAAACAAGAAGGGCAGGGAGCATTATCATTAGTTAGCAAGCAAGCAACAACATTTTTAACCTCATTACTGTCCTCACAGCCTTCTTGATTTTCAGGCTTTTTGAAGCTACAGTGTGTTTTAAACATTAGGTCAATCTTGAAATCTACACCTATGGGTGTGAGTAACTTGGAAAAAACTAATAGGCCTATACATACAAATAATTATGTAGGTTAATTCTTCATTATTAAAAAGTGGCAAGAGTGTTAATTGAAATACTCAAAATCATTTTCAGTGTTAATGTCAAGCTCTGATTTAATTTACATCGGGGCTATTTTATTTGAAAACCTTAAAACGCTAAACCACAAGCCATAATTGGTCATACTGAATTATCATCTGCCCTGCATTTATAGTGTGTGTGTATGTGTGTGTGTATGTGTGTGTGTTCAGTCACAATTCAGACCCCTTTACTTTTTCCACACTGTATTGTAGATGTCCTTCCTGCATTAATCTTTCATCATTGAATAATTAATTACTACAACTACTACTAATAATAATAATGATAACAAAAGTAAAAGTATTCAGAGCCTTTGATGTGACATTCCAAACTTTCTTGAGATGTGTCTGAACCTCAACTGTGTTGATTAAATTAAAATAAATTTTAATTTAATCAACTTTTTAATTTAAATTAAAATTAATGTATTCTGGGGGCAGCACGGTGGGTGGTGGTTAGCACTGTTGCCTCACAGCAAGAAGGTCCTGAGTTTGAATCCACCATCTGGCCGGGGCCTTGCCGTGTGGAATTTGCATGTTGTCCGTGTCTGCGTGGGTTCTTTCCGGGTACTCTGGCTTCCTCCCACAGTCCAAAGACATGCCCTTAGTGGGATTATGTTAATTGGTAAATCTAAATTGGCCATAGGTGTGAATGTGAGCGTGAATGGTTGTCTGTCTCTCTATGTTAGCCCTGCCACAGACTGGCGACCTGTCCAGGGTGTACCTCACCTCTCGCCCTATGGCAGTTGGGATAGGCTCCAGCCCCCACCCACAACCCTGAATTGGATAAGCGGAAGAAAATGGATGGATGGATGGATGAATGTATTCTCTCTATTTACATTGCACTTTTTACACCAGAGGCATCTCTTAGAGGAATTCCAAACACCACCACTGTTGTCAGACTAATAGGCTATTTTCAGCTGAGGAATTAATGCCACAGCCTTACACTCTAAAATGACATAACTAATGTCAGATATCCAAAACTCATGTATTACAAATATAATACAGTGGAATGGAACTTCCTGCATATATGACCATGTTTGTATGTTTTCGACATCATACATTTTATCCATTTATGCTTTTTCTGCACTGAGTAATATTCTCTGGCTTCATGCGTGAATGTCCATTCTGAAATCATACCTTCTTACATACCTAATTCACCTTGCAATTCCCTGCATGTTTCAAAAGCATTGTTAAATACAATATTTAACATCATTTACAATGTAAATGATGGAATCATGGGTTTGCAGACATGTGACCACTAACCACATGACATTAACTTGTCTGCCGTTTTGGACGTGTGGCAATCATGGTGACAGTGTAGGATCAAGTGAATAAGGCTCCAGTCACACAGGCCTAGAGACTGGTCTGCAACCATCTGGCAACCACCGGTTGTGAGGGGAAAAAATGAGTATTCCCCAATTGTGAGTGGTTGCTGGAGGTTGATGGCAGTCGCTGGGAAAATGATTGCTAAAGTCTCAGTCACACAGGCCTACAGACTGGTCAGTCACCCCCTGGCAACCACTTGTTGCTAGGGAAAACCATGCATTGCCTGACCAGCTGGCAAAAACCTCCTTGCGATTGCTTTGTATTACTAATGACCAAATTGCTTTGGTCACTACCATATTGCTGCAGTCGTAGTTTGAATACAAGTGATGGACTTCTCTACAAATACTGTCCAGCTACTCTCCGAGCTGTAGTGAAACTGCAAATATTGCAATACAAACTGGAAATGGAGACTGTTTGCCTTCAAAGTAAAAGTTGCGCCATTTGAACCATATTGGCTGCAGCGCTGAGGCACAGCTTTGAAGGCAAACCTTCTCCATTTGCGGTTTGCGTGGTACTTCTTAGGGTTTTACTACCGCTCGGCTAGTAGTTATCCCCAACAGGTCGCGGCAGATGGCTGCCCCTCCCTGAGCCTGGTTCTGCCAGAGGTTTCTTCCTGTTAAAAGGGAGTTTTTCCTTTCTACTGTTGCCAAGTGCTTGCTCATAGGGGATTATCTGACTGTTGGGGTTTTCTGTCTATATTGTAGGGTCTTTACCCTAAAATATAAAGCGCCTTGAGGCGACTGTTGTTGTGATTTGGTGCTATATAAATAAAATTGAATTGAATTGAATTGAATAGTTAGTGAGTATTTGCAGACAAGCATGAAAAATTACAGGTAACCGGCAATCTGCTAGCAACCAAAGCAACCACTAGGAGGTTTTTGGTGCAGAGAGCCAGCAACCTCCAGAAACCAATGCCAGTCAGTCGGGGAATACACGTTTTTCCCTAGCAACCAGTGGTTGTATCACATCCAATATGGCAGACAACTCTTGGTCAATGGGTGCATGATGTAATGTGAGAAACCTCAATAGTGGATAGAATGGTTAACATGTACCAGAGGCCACCAAATTTGGGCTTTTACAGTCAAAAGCTGTCTTCCTAGCTGGCTACATTACATCTGGCTGAAAGCCCTGAGGGTCTGAATACTTCTGTAAATGAGATTTTTCAGTTTAGATTTTTAGTAAATTAGCAATGAATAATGAATAAATATTTACTGGGGTCTGAATGATTTAGCAAGACCTGAGGTTAGAAATTTGTATTTGGAAACATAAGCATTGAAGTGTTATTTTTTTTTATCTTTATTAAATTGCAGATTTCAAAATTATGCAATAACAAGCCGTACTTTAAGCTTGTTTTTTCAGTCTTATATAAAATACAGATACCTATAACTATGGGCTAATTTAAAAATGGTGTCACTCCAGCAGAGCGACTTCAATCTTTAGAATATTGCACTGTCTGCAGCACATGGAGCTTTCAACTTCAGTTCTGTCTTTAACTCCTTCTCACTGTAAGCCAGTGTTCAGCTGATTGGCTGGCCCTTTCAAATGGGCTTCTGTTCACACAGCCAGAGCTGTACTATGTGCCTGACACTATAATAAAGATGTCAACTGTTTTTGACATTAATGAGAGAAAAAAAAAACTGTGTGAAACCATGCTTTTAGTTCACAGGGATAACTTGTACATACACTGACCTCATTTTTTTAAACTTTGTCCATATTTAATATGAAAATGCACCATTGGAACAGTTAATATATGACAGAAAATGAGAAAAAGCAGAATTGGTCCATGTTACCTGTCTTTGAGCTTTGTGGATCACAGATGTGTGCAGAAAGCAGGCTTTGTTTTGTCCAAAAAATAGAGGGAGGGATATCCTGTAGAGCAGAATATTGATGTTCTCCATTGAATTATTAATTTGATCAGATGCAGTTGATGCATGTTGATTTTTTAGTACCTGACAATTTCTTAACATAGTGGTTTAGACCTACAGACATATATATCAGCCCACATCAGAAACGTATCAAGTGATCTGAGTGTCATACCTCCTGAGGGCTATACTGCGACATTCAACATAGCCAGGCTTTCTTTGCGTTAGCTGGCTTGACAAAACCTAAAACCCCAGCTGGAGATAATGGGTATCATGAGGGTGGTTATCAACTTTCTCTGTTAAGTCAGGTTTTCTGCTTCATAGAAAGGAGTGTTTCACGGGTCATATGAGTCTTCTTCCACACAAAATGATCCCTGTGAGTGCTGCCTCCTCCTCTTAAAAACCTATGAAAAACTTCAAAAATTTAACACTAAAATGCAACACTGTTGCAAAGAAGACAAGAGATTCATGTTGCAGAAAAGTGTCAAACTGGTGATTAACAGAGCAGTAAAATAAACATTTTAATTCATGTTTATTATTTTATCTTTGAGTGCGCTCTTGGTGCTGCTGTGGGTCATTCCATCTCAAATCCAGTGAAAATGTCAGGATTTTTATCTTAAATAGTTTTTGAGATATTCATGTTTCAACATTGCCTCAGATTTCAAAGTGCGAAAAACATGCAGGAAGTAGGTCAACGGACCATTTTAAAAATATATATATATCCTGAACAGTATTTCATATATGAAGGTAAAACTGCAATCATTATACAGCTCTGGAAAAAATTAAGAGACCACTGCAAAATTATCAGTTTCTCTGATTTTGCTATTTATAGGTATATGTTTGAGTAAAATGAACATTTTGTTTTATTCTATAAACTACTGACAACATAACTCCCAAATTCCAAATACAAATATTTTCATTTAGAGCATTTATTTGCAGAAAATGAAAAATGGTCACATTCATTTTTAAATTCATTTTAAACATTTTGCAAACTTCAGCCTGGCTCTTCTTTGCTTCTCATCGATGAAGGGCTATTTTCTAGCTTTACACGACTTGAGCCCTGCCTCTAGGAGCCTGTTTCGAACCGTTCTCGCTGTGCACTTCACCCCTGCCATTTGCCATTCTTTTTGTAGGTCACTTGATGTCATCCTGCGGTTCCTGAGTGACATTCAAATGAGGTGATGGTCATCCTGGTCAGTGGAGAGTCGTTTTCGGCCTCTGCCAGACTGTAG
>VUQI01064060.1:1679-11953 GCA_015106735.1 Paratilapia polleni
AAGAAATTGACTGAAGCTGCCAAATGAACATAGTGGAGAAAGAGCAGGCCTACAGTATGACCCACTGTATCGCTGAGAAGCGCAAGTTGGTCAAATTTTAAAGTATGGTACATTTAAATTATAGAACGGTTCAAGTCCAAGTCGACTTTATTGTCGGTACTGCCATATGTACACGACATACAGTGTTGAAATATCGTTCCCCCCAATCCATGGCTTGCAAACAAAGGCGTGAATTATGAATAAAATAGAAAGATATAAAATCATGGGGCACAGATATAAAAACATGAGGTGCTGATATAAAAATATGAAGTATACAAGAATTGGTAAAGCCTATATACATTATTGCCATCTATGTAAAAATGAGGTGTGCAAGGATTATTACAGCCTACATACAATGGTAATCCCTTTATTAAATTTACTTCATTACTTTTCACACGGCATCATTTTAACTTAAAGAAAGAAGTGACAGCCTAGTATCTGTGGCCACTGGGTTCAGTGGAGGAGTTGAACACACAGTAACAAGAGTGTAAAACAGACTACTTTCTCACAAATTGCCAGAAATTGGCAGAACAATCTGTCTGCAGTGAATCTGTTTATGTTTCTTACCCTTGTAGACAAAACATTAGCACAAAGTATCTTGATAATATAAAAAGAAAGCTCCTGGATGAAGCTCAAAAGCCTGTATAGCAGGAACTGCAATGGCAAGAAAATGTCTGGAAATGTCTGAAAACAAAATTGTAAACAAAAAACCTCTGTATTGGGTCATACACCTGTGGTCAGTACTAAAGGTTTAACTATTTGTGGAGCCTGCAGTCCCAACAAAAACATCCATGTACTGCATTTAGCTTAAAAAAAAGTGGAAAATTAATACTTGATGAATTTATTCAAGAATTGTTAGTAGTAATTTTAAACACTTAATTACACTAGTTTGGGAATAGATATGACTGTTTGTGGACTACTGTTTTGAAAACGTGAATTTGGCATTTTGACTGTCACCGCCTTGTTTTAAAACAGGACATCACTCAGCTAACCACAGCTAGCTAGCTTGGTTAGCAAATGCTTTCCTAATTCTCTTTGATATTAAGTGCTGCCCCACAGAGGCGCTAGTTGCCACCAGGCAAGGCAGGTAACATATTGGGGCCCAAGGCCAGTAGGGGGCCCCCATGGGCTCACAAACTTTAAACTACAGCAGTGGCAATGTGCAAAGTTTACCGATGACAGTAGAAGAGACCTGAACTCCCCAAGGAGGCCCCGCCTGACTCCACTCACTCCCACTGCAAGTGGCGTTTGTGATTCTGTTAAAACAACCTAATGAAACTGAAGACGAGTTATCCTTCTGGGAGTGAAAAAACAAAGAAGAAAAAAGGGAAAGCTGAGAAAAAAAAGCAAGACAGTGGTGAGTGGAGCAGATAATAACGATTAAATAAAATACTAAATAACTAAATGCACTAGTGTAATATAACTAGCTAGCAGACCAGCCTAGTATATGCAGCTCTGCTGGCTGTGATGTGACCAAGTCGAGTGCGCATAGCTGGCAAATGACTTATTAGTGTAGCTAGCAGGCTTAAAGAACGCAGAAAATAGTAGTTAAGAGTATTAGCACTTTATAGCCACTCAACTTGGTCTTGGGCATTGTTACCGAAATGAACATGGTCTCTGCCATTTCTAGAGTAAATGTTTTACCTGTTGTTTTGTAGGACACCAGTAATGGAGAGATTTGGAGGGTGAAATCCACTATCTAGGACAATACTTTTTTGTAGTTAACTGATGAAAGCTGTGTCTGACAGAGCTAACTGTCACGGCCAGACTGGGCAACAAGCCAAAACGGGCTCAAGCAGGACCCAACACAGACTGGAAAGCAGTTCAAAAGATTTACTGGCAACAGAGGTTTTTGCACAGGAATTAATGCAAACACAGAATTCTTGGCAGGGGGGATCTGGACACCGAAGTCAGAGTTTCTGAAGGAAAGGAGAGGTATCTTAGATCCGGTATGGTTTTTGGATGAATAGCCAAAACCGACTCACATATGTCTGCCAACTGCATGCGGTTGCTCACAGGTGAGTATATAGTCCTTCAACCAACTTTGAGACACTGGAAAACACGAAGACAAAGATGTAAGCACTTGGAAAACACAACGACACAGAGAAGCCATGAATGAGCCTGATTACCACACTGAGATAGCAGACAATCTGGCAGAACCTTGATGTTAAAGCTGCTTCTTAAATACCAGCCCCTGACGAGACCAATAAGCCAGGAAGCCAGAAAGCCGGAACCCCAGGGCTCCACCCAGAGGCGGGCCACAGTCTGCCCAACCCATCCTAGACTAAAGAGGGAAAAAACAGACCCAAAACACGACAAACCAGTGCGGCACTATGACAGCTAACTATCAAGCTGTGAATGCTAAGCTATGAAATTTAGATGCAAAGAAATTTGGATGTGTACTTACTAAGGTGTATTGGTGTAAATTATTGTGCTATAAGTGCAGTGTGGCGCATGTATTTTATTGTATTTTCCATATCTATAGGGTAGGCTAATGATTTTATGATACTGAAAAGTGTATATTTTCATTATGTAAAATTCTAAGTAGCCAGCGCGGGCTTCAGCACATATGCTTAATCCTATGTGTTGGAACTATTACATTGCTTCTATTAAATGAAAAGGAAATAGTAAACACTGTAAAGTGAACGCTGTGCCCAAGAAGAACATTCAGAAGCTGAATATGAGGAATTCTAATTCTATAACGTGAAAGCTTTTTAAGTTAATGTTAACATGTTACTGTTATAAGTATCTTATACTGTATCACTTTATTGTCTTTTCTCCAAATCGTTACTTAAATCTCTAGCACCAGCAACAGAAGAGAATGATAAGGTGCCCCCTCCAAATGCTGATAATGCTTACTTTAAGTTCAGAATTAAACTTTGAATTGATTAAACTGTATGTGCATTGCAATCTAAAGATTCCTTATTACATGACATGCCATGTTCCTTTTTTGTCATTTCAGTTAAGTCATCCAAAAAAATAAAACAAAAAAACACTTAAGTTAATATTATTATTTATTTATTTTATTATTTGTAATATAATGCAGATGAACTTTGGGTGGAGGCGCCCCCTGTGAATTTTTGCCTACGGCACCAACAGACTTTAGTATCACCACTGCACTAGTAATGCATAATTTATGCTTTGAATGAAGCATTTTTTTCATCATTTTTGATTTGTTATGGTTCCACATTATAATGACAATCATAAAGAAATGTGTGCATTAAAGAGCTATTTCTAATGTTCACTTGTTAATTTACCTTTGTAGCTGATGCTGGCCTTTAAAGTTTAATGGTAGGGATACAGAAGGACATGAAGATGTAGTTAATGAAAGTTAAAGTTAAATTCAAATTTCCAGTCCAGTAGATTTTGTTGTTGTCTGTTATCCAGTTTTGCCATAAAAATCATTTGATATCCATACTGTATACAATTATTGTTACGAAGTTTTTTACTGATAATGAAAACACACGACATAGCCGAGAGGAGCATAAACCTGAGAAACGTAATTTTACGGGAGCTTATTCCACGATCAGATCAGACCTCTTGCTCTGGAGGTGAAACATCTGTTATAAGAAACCTGTCAGAACCACCAACAGCTTAAGGAGGAAAGTGACATAGAGAGAGAGGGAGAGTCTGTTACAGATTTTCTCAGTTTCTCCAATGTCAATTTTTGAATGACATTTGAAGTTTTCAAAACAATATGTGAAATGTTTTTGTACATTTAGGTAAATGACAAAGCATAATTGTCTACAATTTGAACAAATATTGGTTGTAGATGGTTTTTTTATGAGGAAAACAGATGATGTTTCTCTCAGCTGAAATTTTGCTCTCCAAAAGATGCTATCATTACTTCATTGTGTAAGTCATCGCATGCAGTAAATGTCCATCTAACTGTCAAAATCTGCCAAGCACACACATATATGTTAGTGAGACTGTTGTAACAAGTAGTATTTATAGAACTCGAGCACAACAGAGTTACAACAGACTGTGAACATGAAGGAGCCTGCTCAGATAAACAGCTAAATATAGCTGTTGGATGTGGCTGGTTCTTCCTGTTACACTACAGGGGAAACCATGAGGTGTGAGACTGATGATCTGTTTTCAACTGATATTAATGTAACTGCAGTTTACTGCATTGTGTGACCATTGGAGGAAAAATATTTATCCCCCTCACAATACGTGCAAATGTAAGTGCTCTTTCTTGTTTAAAGAAGAATATTAAATTTTTCTGCATCTTCAGATTATGACAAATGTTCACTTTGATACATAACAGCAGTCAAACAGCAGTCACTACTCTAGTCCACTGTCATCCTGACAAATATCTAAACATTGTGTCATCGAGGTTTACACAGTGTCAAAGGAATTTGTCATTTGGGTGACAATGACTTTATTTTTGATGCAAAAACTTCATTTTGACAAATGATGTAAAGGTTCTGCATGAGTTTTTCTGCAGCTCAGAAAAACCCTGCACCTCAGTGAACGTAAAAAGTGTAACAAAAACTGTGCCAAAACAATTGAGAAAAACTGTAAACCAGCGTGACCTCCATTATTAAAAGAAAAATAGATGTTTTGGTTTGTGCTACTCAACAGAGACAGAGGGGCAGAGGACACCATCTAAAAGTGCTCTTAGGCTGGTTGCTGAAAATTACCCCTTTGACCCCAAATCCATGCACAATAATTATGTACAGGTACACAAAACAGCACATGATTGTACCCAATTTGCACTGGTAACTATGCCTCTGGTACGGTTATTTCTAGCTTTTTTTGAGACCACTCCAAAACACACATTCCCAAAAATGATGCCGCTTCAGAGGGAGCTTAAGTCAAAAAGATGCTTTCAGCATTCAGTGTTACTTTCTTTTATCCTTGACCACAGTTGTTTTCAATTCTTAACCTGGTAGTTGTTCTGCTCTATATTTGCATGAATATGACTGGATGTTAGTAGCCAGCCGGCTACTAATGCAAACTAAACATGCTTATCTTAACTATGTGTAACTTTTTGCCTAGTTATTATTGTTATTAAACGTCTGGGAACATGGGTCCCTGGGTGCTTAAAACATTTGAAAGCCATACCCCCACGACTACACACACACTAATACACACACACACACACACACACACACACACAGCATGAAATTTACAGACAGCAGAGATGGTACAAAAGATGGTACAAAATGGCAAAAGTACAGGCATTCTTCACTTATGTAGAAGTACAGATACTTGTGTTAAAAAAATACTCTGGTCGAAGTACTGATTCATCTTATTTACCCAAGTAAAAGTGAAAAAGTACAGACTCTGAAATGTACTAAAAGCTTAAAAGTAAAAAGTAGCTCTTTGGAGGGCATTTCTACCAGCAAAGCTAACCAAACCTCATGTCATACTAATATAATAATAAAATAATATTAATACAAGGGAATACAAACTTTATTTCAACCTAAATTCTACTTCTAATGAATTCACACAGCCTCAACATCTGTTATGTAGAACACAAGCAGAGAAAAACAATGGGAATTTAAATAAATAAATAAAGGCTGTTGCCTACATTATAGATAGGTGACTAGGAAAATGAGTATAGTCAGGGGTTAATGAGGGGTTGGGGGAACCCTAAAATCATAGTGGTGCAGTGTGGGGAAAAGAATCACTTACAAATAAGTTCCAATAATTTATACTGAGAGTTCCAGTAGATTTTGTGTACAGGCTGTGATCAGCTGACCTGTGCTGCTGCTCTTTGTGGATTTACTCAACTGAATTCAACAAGGTATAAGCAGATGTTACATGAGTTATCATGGCTAACTTCCCACACCTAGACACTTATAAAGCTGGCATAAAGGTGGAATTCTGTGAGTGAATCTAATCAGCATCATCATCTTAAATTCAAATTGATGTCTGCTACCCTTGATGTAACATTGATCATGAACCCCACAGCTGCTCATTACCAGTCCAACATAGAGCATTACTGTGAATTAACCTAAGTACTGCAGACTAACCAGTTTGCCTACACTGAACTGTACTAAACTGCCTAGTATTTTCATGCAACCTTTGAATAACACAAAGTTAGTATACTGCAATTTTTTTGCAGGATGTTACACAATATGAAAAAACACAATTTCAGCAACACATCATGTATAGATCCAATATCTGATTAACAAACTCTAAAATGAATTAGGACATTACATGTAAGCTTTAAATTTCCAGTTGAGCAAATGTCACTGAGCAGTCCTTACCTTTAAAAATAATCTCTCCTCTTCCTCACCTGTCCTGTCTCTCTTACATGTTTCTCCATCTCTGAGTGACGTTATCTCGCATTCTTTTCTCTCCCTGGGTAATACAGCAACTCTACCTTTAACTAGCTCACACAATGTGTGACAAACTGCACAGAAACAGTTTGTGTATTTGCTGGTATTTGTTGAGCTGTTAGAAATGTTGCATTTGAAATTACGTGCCACTTAAAAAAAAAAAAAAAGAAAGTTATGCTCACTCCTCTTCTGTTGCTCTAGCTAAATGCTGAAATACCACGACGCCATTCCGGATCGTTCCGGCCAACTTTAACCCCTGAGTATAGTGCTATAAATGATGCATAAATTGTGTTTTATGCCTCAGTCATCTTGTTGTGTGCAATAAGCATCAGTGATGGATGCACCAACAGGTTTATCTCATGTGCTATTGTTCCCTCCATTTAGGTTCAAATCGGTTTGATGTCTTGAAGGCACGCAGTGATGTGAAATAACAACTACCCCCAAATGTCTTATACAGTGGCGTTCTGTCAGGGCAAGCAAGGGTAGCAGTGCTTGCAAATCTAAAAATAGACATCAATTAAAACGTACCAAAGGAAAGCTCTCTCCTTTCATCTCAAACAGCACTCTGTCATTAAGCTTCTCTCATGCCTGTTTGCATCCATCCTTTGCATTACTGCCATCTTGTGGCCACAGTTGGCTATCGTCACTGAAAGCTCCACTTGCCTCCGTACCCATAGGAAACTGTAGCGTGTCTCCATTTTACGGGCGTGTCCTTCTCCCGTTAACAATGACTTGAGCTTGTCAAGCTGAGAGGCCAGCAGCTTTTTTCTAGTTGTTTGCACATGCGCATTGTGGATAAACTTGGTGGTCTTTGACGGTAAACTGATGGGAGACCAGCGTGCGAGGCAAGCTGCCGCTGGCTCTGCTTTCACTGCTCTGAGATCAGTTACGGTGTGGAAACACAGCTAGCATTAGCAAGTAAACGAGCTTCTGTGATTTATCATCATAACAGATGAGTTTTCTCTTACAAACCACTTTGGCCAACACGTGTGATGCAGAGAAGATGGAGTGTGAAAAAGCTGTTAATAACTCCTTTAATACATTAGCAATGAAAGCCTTGATGAAGATGGAGAGGGGACGTCAGCTCCTGCCACATCCGTTTTTTTCATAAAACAGGCAAGTGGAACAGGTGCAGCCTCAGCCAGCACTTTCAGATTAGCATCTGAGAAATCACTTGGTTGAATGAATGTAGTAAGTTTAACCAGCTGTTTGGCCAAAACGCCACCTTCATTTTTCATTAATATTTTAGATATTGACAGTTAACCATTTCTCTCACTGCTGAAGCCTTTTAATTCAGCTGATTTTTTTGTTATTAATATTTTTTAATGTACTTAAAAAAAAAATCAAGATGTAGGCCTGTGTTTCTGAGCTCGTGAACAACTGTTTTTTTCAGAGATACGTGGTCTTCACAGGACAGCCACTACAAACGTGATTTATAGAATATGATGCTGGACATTAAACAGAATATAAAGTATTTAAAATGAGCTCAACCGTAAACATCTGCAGCAGTAATATTAATTACTGCTAATTATTAAATAATATTAATTATGGGGCAATTGTCTCTGCTTGCCTTTCTGTAAAAGTCACTGCACACCACTGGTCTTAAACCTAAGGTAACAAGCCTGTTTTGAAAATCTAAGGAGCAGAAAGTAGAGATATATGTCTAAAAATGTAAGGAGTAAAACACATTATTATTTTTTGATTAAGATGCCAAATTACAGTTATTTACTTACATTCCTGAATAACAACAAAAAAAAGTTTTAGTAGTTGAATGTTTTGCTTGATTAATTTCTGACTTCTCAGAGAACTCCAGTGTGCCAGCTCAAATTTGGGTATAAAAAGATGAATTCAGTTTGAAATTCCTCACTCCTGTTCAAAATGGTAAAACGTCGAGAACTCACTGAAAAGGAAAGAGTTCATATTAAAGCACTTCGTGGTGGATGGTCTTTCTTGTTTTTAGGACAAGTGGTCTAATAACTTTGTTAACCACTGTATTCTTCAGCATCATGGACAACTCCACTTAATCACCAAGCTTTTAAAAACATAATACTGCAGATCAAAAATTTAACTAACAATAAATACTAATAAATGCAAGGAAAGCATATTCAATCTCATCAAGCTTAATTAGTAAAGAGGCTCACATGAAAAGTTGCACAAGCCAGTCCAAATCCCACACCACAAAAGCTGTGAGACCCTATCAAAGGGGATTGACAAGCCAAAATAATCATTATGGGCTATCAAGACTTTATGCATATAAAACATGCATGCCCACACACACAAAAATACTCTTTTGTTTGATAATTTTTTGGACCCAAAAGCAGCACTCAGACCAAGCTTATAACGGAAATAGCTTTGTTTACAATTTGAAGTGAGTGATGGTGAGCTGCACTGAAGTTTCCCAGGGGTGCGTGGCTGGTCCGGGAAAGTACGTGGCAGGTGAAAGACTGACTGGCAGGCGGTTGGCAGAGCAGGTTCACTGACGAGAGAGCTGTAGCAGGCCAAGAAAGCTGAATTTCTGGCCGAAAAGTGAAGTTGGAGAAGTTCTAGACAAGGCTGGCTTACAGTGGGAGGCAGTGGACCTGAAACACAGAGAGGCATGAGTCTAGGCAAGGTTGGAAACAGCACAAGGAGTTACTGAGCAAAGCTCAACAGTGGTGCTTGAAAGAATTTTTGAATTTTCTGCATAAATATGGCCTAGATAGTCAACGGATTTACAGAAAAAACATTATGAATATACTGTGAGAGGGAGAAGTATGCTAAACCTTTGCTTTGGATTGCACAAATATCTGTGTATAAACTTGTTTTGTTTTTTTTTTACTTGCAATCAAGTAGTTCAGAGACTGCGTTCAATAACTAAACCTAGTTTAAAATTTAGCCACCAATACACCTTTTCTAGCCTTCCAGCCACTCTTGGAACACTCCCTTGAAATCTACTTGTATAAGCATCTCAAGCACTATCTGTCAGTTGCTTTGAATTTACTTTACTAGTGCCAAATCTGGTGAGTATGGCAAGTGGGGAGCAACAATTGTTGGTGTCCTGGCAGGATGGGAACCACCACAGGTCAGGTCATGTATGCAGAATGTTCTCCCTTAAACGTGATACAGTTAAACTGATGATACAGTTTAAACGTAGGAGATGAATTCAAAGTGCATGGAGAATCTCAATTAAAAGGAACAGGCATGGTTTTTGCTAACACACCTTGTTAGTTCTTGGAGACTTGATATGAACTCATGAATAAATTAGCAGTGTTGATTTAATTTGATAATTCTAAGCTAGGCTCTTATGTGTTTTTACAGTTTTTCTCAGTTGCTTTGGCTCAATTCTCTAATCAGTCAGTCTTCATTACAGACTCAATGCTCCTGGATTAAAACAAACAAACAAACAAAAACTCACATCAATTCAAATCAGTTCAATTCAATTTTATTTATATAGCGCCAAATCACAACAACAAAGGCGCTTTATATTGTGGGGTAAAGACCCTACAATATTAGACAGAAAACCCCAACAGTCAGACGACCCCCTATGAGAAAGCACGTGGTGACAGTGGGAAGGAAAAACTCCCTTTTAACAGGAAGAAAGCTCTGGCAGAACCAGGCTCAGGGAGGGGCAGCCATCTGCCGTGACCGGTTGAGGGTGAGGGGAAACAGAAGAGAGCAGAGGGAGACAGGACAAAAAGAGACACAATGGGAGAGAGACAGAGTTAATAAATGGACTGGTACTTATATAGCGCTTTTCTACTCAGTTTCTGTGTACTCAAAGCGCTTTACACTACAGGCCACATTCACCCAGTCACACATACATTCATACAGCACTTTTATCTACACTTGAGTGCTTACTAATATTCACACACACACACTCCGATGAATGCATCGGGGGCAACATGGGGTTCAGTATCTTGCCCAAGGATACTTCGACATGCAGACTAGGGGAGCCAACCTTCC
>VUQI01064061.1:0-16864 GCA_015106735.1 Paratilapia polleni
CATGACAATTTGCATAATCATGAAACTGACCTCACGGCCCATTGTTAGTCAGTGGTTTTAGTTTCGGTCATTATGCAAATGTACTGTTTATAAGGTTGGGGACACCTGCAGTCAGCTGAGACTGAAGAAGTCACCTGTATGAGTGATGAAACGTTTCTCCCACAGAAAACGCTGCGTCCAGATGAACAGAATCAACTTTCTGGGATTTCATTACCTGGATGATTGAGCATGCATCAAGAAATGTTAAAGTGTATTTATCATCACTCCAGCCAACAGTATTTAGGGTGAATCTATGATCAGAACGAAGACCAAAATCAAGCAGACATACAATTCTGGAAGGAATTTGATGGGACTGTTGCTACCGCTGCTACTGCTACAAGTCCTGGCTGCCAAAAACAGCTCAAAACTATTCCACTAATCAGGAACAGAGGTTTCATCAGCCAATCACAATGATTTGTATGTATATAAATAAATAAAAGCCAAATATCTGAGAAACAGTAACATGCATATAACCTGCTGTGACTGAAATCTGAGTCCTGCTTCTCAACACGAGCTTTACTGTTGCAGCTTCGCAGGTAAAATGTTTCCCCTCATCCCCAACCGGTCGCGGCAGATGGCTGCCCCTCCCTGAGCCTGGTTCTGCCGGAGGTTTCTTCCTGTTAAAAGGGAGTTTTTCCTTCCAACTGTTGCCAAGTGCTTGCTCATAGGGGGTCGTCTGACTGTTGGGGTTTTCTGTCTAATATTGTAGGGTCTTTACCCTAAAATATAAAGCGCCTTGAGGCGACTGTTGTTGTGATTTGGTGCTATATAAATAAAGTTGAATTGAATTGAATTGAATGAAATGCACTCAAACAAAAAGCATATTATGAACATTAAAGGCGACATGCCATCCCATTCTTATAAATCTGTTTTAAAAACATCAAAATGAGTTTTTATTGACCGATTTGTTTTCTTCTAAAATTGTTTAATCGTTTTTTTTGCTACTTTCATTCATTTTTTTTGTTTTTTTTAAAGCAATATATAAATTAAGTGTTTTTCCATTATTATTCTGACACATAACACAAACTAAGTGCACACAGCAAGCTCCGTTGTACGTGGTTGCTTTTACTTTTGCTAAAAGCCAAACAAAGACTACAACCTTATTTATGTACAACTAATTGACATTCATTTGGTTATTTACATTTCTCAAGTCTTTCAGTAACACTAACTGTATGTACTGCAACACTTTGCATGCCCCACCATCCATCCTCCTCATTAAGCCATTTAATATAATGGCAATTTGACTTGCCTTATATTATTAAATCTAGATGTATTCATTTTTTCTGCATGTAAATGAACTGAAAAACACCATCAAGATGATTATGATGAAAATTCCTCATGATGTTCTGAATAAATATAGCCCAAGTCCTGATCACAGCTGTTTCTGCCTGACACACAGTGATTGATATCACCACGGTGACTGAATGCAAATGACACTGAGACACAAATAAAATGTGTTCACTGGTAAAAGATAACAGAGAGGAGGAAGCAGTAGCAGCAGCTGGAATGCTGTAAATTATTTTTGTAGGTTTAATAATTAGGTTAATAATTAATTAATAATTAGGTAATCAGGTTATGGGCTCAGTGTTTATGAAGCTGGTCTGCATTTCAGCTGTTTAACTTGTAGCTGATGCAACAAAAGTTACAATAACTGCATCCATGATAACTTTCCAGAATAAAACACATACATTTCACCCAGGAGACTAGGGTTTGTGTCCAGTGTGTGACCCTTTATTATTTTATTTATTTATTTATTTTCATTTTCAGTTGCAGTTTGGTTAGGTTATGGAACCCAAAATACCTGAATTTAGGTAAAGATCGTGGTTTGAGTTAAAATATGCCAACTCACAACCCTAATCACCTGTTTGAAGTTAACTGTTAACTAAGATTGTCCTCCATTTTCACCATTACCAGGCTGACAGGTTCTATCCAACGTATGAGTGTTTGCCTAAAAAAGAACGACAGTAATGGCACCAACAAAGACCGTAGACACTAGTCATTTTAACCTTTAAACAACCATTATTGTCATTTTTTGGTTGAGGTTGGCCTAGGAATTCCTTCATTATCTTTGATGTCTCATCCAACCTAAAGTGGGATTTTAGTGTGTTTGGCAGAAGACCAATATTACTCTGAATGTGAACTAAGTGTGTTGGAATTAAGGCTAATTTACCCTGACGAATCTGTTGAACGTTAACCATACTTAAACTGTAGTTTGTTTCACACACCCACAATCTTTCTTTTAACTATGAAAAATTGTAATAATAATAAAAATTGTTATAAAAAATTGCAATCCTCCAATGGAATGTGAGGTAGTATAGTCCTCAATGGAGGTGGTTTCTATATTTATCAAAAATGTATGCTTCAGTGTTTCCTTAGATTATAACTCAAGCAGACTTCGCAGTTTGTTTGAAGAGTAAAAATTATCTGTGCTTTCATTTCCTTACAAGAGTCCTCTTGTGGCTGTACGAATGGCTATGCTTTTTCAGAAGGTGAAAGAAAAGTGATGCTGTGCTAATGTTGTAAATCTTGAAGGGGTTGGTGGGCATATAATGTGTCTGATTTTTTCCACATCAAACCAATGTTAGTGTCTGTTAACCATGAGCAAAATAATTTCCTAACACCTTTAGTGCAAACAAAACCTCAATCAGAGAGATGGCAGATTAGAAAAGAGAAAGAAATGTGATGACCCTGATGCACCAAAGATGCTCTGTGAGAATCTAAAACATGAAAGTTGATGATGAAAAAAACATTTTTTTTTAACCAGAAACACATTCCCCCATTTTCTTGCTTTGAAAATACATAAATAAAAATCAGTGTCACAGTTGCGTGAGGAGAATGAGGAAAGTCTTGCATCAGAGCCTTATATGCCAGAAAAGTAAATGATATGACTTTGTGTTTTTTCTTCCCTTGACATGTAGATAAGCCTGGCCTCTTCACTCTGCTACAATGACTTTCTTTCCCACCATTTTCCACACATATATAAAAAATGCTTTTTTTGGCTGTAAGGCGCCTGCCACCATCAGCGCCCCTGCTTGCTTTGGGTCAAATCCTTCCAGCAGCATTTTAATGGTGTCTCTTCTTCCTTCATGCTCAGAAGAGATATTAATAGTAGAGGTTAGTGGATTGTATGCTCAGAACCACACAATCTGCTCTCACTGAAGGCAGGCGACTGCAATAAAGATTACCCCACGAGTTAGGATTGCTTTATAGGCCTGTAAACTCATTCACGACATTTAAGAGCCATCTCAGTTGCCTTTTATTTATTAAGAGATGGATGTCCTTCACGGTGATGCATGTTAGTTTTTATAGCTTGAGATGGGAGTATTTTTGCGAACTACAATTAGAGATATCGGATGGGGGTGACCGTTCGTGAAAACTTGAGATGAACCCAATCAAATCATTCCACTTGAAATGGTTCAGTGTTGAGATGTGATATATTATAACAGATATCTGGATGACATCTGGCTTAAAGAATACTGTAGAGCTGAGCCAATGTTCTGTATATTATCTGTGTGTGTGGGTGGGAGGGGGTCTGTGGGTGTGTGTCTTAGGGGGTGACAGATGATTAGGAGATGTGAAGGCACTGCAGCATACTCGCTCGGCCCCCTGGGAAACCACTTGCTCTCTGCGTTATCAGCCCACTTACTGCACAGTCTGCCTGGTTCACTCCTCTTTCTTTTCTGTTCTGTAAAGGATGCAGACTGAAATGCATCCAGTGCACGAGGAGAGTCAGACTGCCTGTGCTCCCACTAGTGCAGATTCCAACAAATTTAAATATTCAAATATTCAGATCTTTTTTCTTGCAAACGAAAAGCAGACTGTCTTTATGTGATTCGTGTTAATCTTGTTTTTTTTGTTTTTTCTCTCATAATCTTTGCACTGCCTACTCAGTGCTGTCACTAACTATTCCATATATTTTTGTATACCAGTGTACTTTTATCCACTAGACAGCTGGAAAGCACTTTTGTTCAGCTCCTGTTCTTTTTAAAATGTGTTATCTTAATAAAAGGGACTTGTCGTTGAGTTGTGTATTTTGTACATATACAATAGTATCTCTGGCACCCAAAACTGTAATGTACATTTTTATGCTGATGATGACACTATTTATGCAATCTTAATCTGGCCACTGCAAATCCACATTTTTGAGACATTTCAGAAATCTCTTGAACATATCCATATTTAAATCAAAACTAAGTATGGTAGGTCACCTAAAAGTGTCCAGCCTGCTCTCCATTTTCAAACACCCATGGTCATAAAATTGAAAGTGTTGATTATTCTAAATACTGTGGACTTTGGCTGGACTCACTTTTATCTCTGATTTCTTGTTACATTTAAACACAGTACTTACATTGCCCCGTCACAGGACATTCTAATGTTATCTGTTCCCCTTATTGACACTGGACTTAGAAAAACTGGGATTAAATACTTTGAAGATCCAGAAAATATGAAGCTACATTCTCTTGTTTCAGTAGAACATTTTAAAGGTTATATGTATGTATTCACTCTTGGCTAGCTAAGCTTTCAATGAGAAAAAGTCAGTTAAGAGTCATGCATAGTCATATTTGTGTGACCTATACATGACCACAAATGAAAAACAGGGTTATGTATAGGAAATCTATTTATCCATCTTTGGCAACTTCATTAGGTTGCGAAGTTTGATGCTTACTAGACTGCAAATATAACTGGTAAAAGAATGAGCTTTTGACAGGTTGGTAGTATTTATGCTAAGCTGCATGAACCATGTACAGCTTGTGTTGTAGTTTTTATTTTATTGTTGCCACAGGACATGGTATTTTTGTTCTTATTTATCTCTCTGAAAGAAAGTAAATTTCCCAAAATGTCCCTGTTTCATTAAAGACTTATCGACAGTCAAGAGACAGCAACGAGTAGTGGCTGATTAGGTTCAGAGTCCTGTCAGAGTCGGTTACTGAGATAAATTGGTTTGTCTCTGACCTGCCTGCTGTTGGTATGGGACCCTCTCCCATGAGGCCTTTTCTCTGCCCCCCAGGCATGTGTGGGCGCATCTGACGATCTTGTCAGGCCTCTCCTATTGAGGTCAAAGGTCAAAGTGCTGAGATATTAAAAGAAAGGTGGGGTAAAGATACATGAGCCACAGATATCAGTGGAATATTTGACATTAATTGTGAGAAAGTCTTCCAAACCAAATTCTGAAAAATAGGAAACATGTAGAATGGCGTTACTGTATATTAAAATTATTAAACAGCAAGATCCTTTGTAAAGCGGTAAGGATCCTGTTGGTTCTCCATCGGATGATTTTTTTTTCTGCCAAGGAAAGCGTCTTATCAAACCAGTCAGTGAAGGGTCTTGTGGTCATACTCAAGTTATACACACAGCACTACTCGTCAACACATCAAAGGCACCTTTTCCACATCTTTTGTACTATTGTCTTTATATTTGCCCTTGATCATTGTGAGCAAAGCAGTCATGTTGGCCTTTATGTGGACTGCTCTGAGATCCCCCAAGGCAGTCAGAAAGTGTGCTCCCAGCATGGAGCCACCCTTACCGATAGGGAGCAGTCGGCCGGGCTTTGAAGTCAGGACCCTTAGAGGGATATCAGGTGATGAATGGAGGATCAAACCAGTTGCTTTTAATTACACTCTGCTCTTCTTTTCTCTAGAAATATCCAACTTCTCATCAATAACTGAAGATTGAGCTCTGACCCTGTTGCCACTCATGGCAAAAAATTACTTTAATTTAAATGCATCTGAAAATTTGTCAGTATAATATTGTCTTTGTGTTCCTTTATATTTCTACCCATAAATTACCTTTTGCCTGTTTCTGGATTCTTGCCTTTGTGCCTAAAGCCATGCTCTCAGCTTCGTTAGGCTAAAAGCACTGAAGTGCTTTGAGTTAAATGCTAATACCACAACATGGTGACATCCTCAGAATAAGAATAATAACATTAGGGCTGTACCTGAATTAGAATTTTGTTTGTCAAATTGGATTTTTGGACATTTGTTACAATAATGAGACAGATCTTACACTTTTACTTGTGTTTAAATCAAGTGCTTTTAGCCTAATTTTCAGTTTCGCTTTAAACAACATGTAATTCAAGGCAAAAGTCAAGGAGATGAAGTCACTGACATCTCTTATTTCTGTGCCTCTTACCTGTTTTAAATAGTTAAGCATATTCATTATTGTGTGATAATATGGTTTTTCTTCCATTTAACTTATTTAATATTCTTCAGGAGTTAAAAAAAGCAAGGCAGAGAGGCAATATCTTAATGTAGCAAGAACATCATTTCCTTCCTTTTAAGTTATCAAATACAGTATGCAAACTTTTAATAGTTTACACTGAAACTCAGGGACCTGACTGCCTGACTGCATTAACTTATTCACCCCAGTCGACCGGCTGTGTTAACATTATTCTTACATGGTTAGGTCACTCACTTCCTAGTAAACGTATGCCACACACGGGTTAAGTACCAAGGTAAAGACAATACCAACAGAATCACAAATCAGAATTTTGTCTTTAGGTTAAGCAGCTTTTTGATATAAATAAAGTAGCAGAAGTTAAATGTAGATACCAAAGCTCAAAATCAATTCTAAAAAGAGAGGGCTAGTTATTTGTGGCATCAGCCATCCTGATCATCTGTGATAGCAAACTTAATTGTCCCTTATTTATACATTTTATTTATTCATTAATTAATTTATTTTTCAGCAAAGCCTATATCCACTTTATGCTTTGACTTAAGTGCCATATCACTTTGGCTACAACTCTGAAGGCTAAAAGAAAATCAATAAAGCTGATAAAGAATAAATAAATAAATGAAAAATGTTTTATTTTACCTTGTTAAATGTTGCCTCTTCATTTTTTTTTTCTCAAAGTACAGTCTGCAAGAGTCTCTTAGTGTTTCTTAAATAGTCACTCTTCAGTGGCATGAAATGAACTCTGCAGCATAAGCACAGAGATCCTTCGAGGTTCAGATCAAATAAAGAGTCATAATTGCTACAAAGCATTTATGGGTTGCAAAAATTAAACAAAATAAGCATAATTCCTGAGGCTTTTTCCACATCCCACCAAATGGAAACCAGGATTTGTCAAGTGGTTTTCCAGGCAAATCCACCGTCATCACCACAGCATCAGTACAGTAATAAAAGGAATGACTGGCTGTTGGCAAAGACTGCTTTTATTTTGGGGGAAAAAACACATGCTGGAAAAAATAGGCAAAATGAATTAATTCCTTGTGGGCGTTATTGATGTCAGCACTGCACCCAATTTTAGATTAGTCACATTTTTATTGCATCCAGAGGGTGTGTATCTGGAACATAATGCAATGCTTACAATGGTAATTGTAACCATATTAGCCAATTTGAGCGCCATACTTCTGACTTTGATGTAGTGCTTTCTAGAAGCTGTAATCTGTTCCTCAGCCTCAGTAAACTTGTATCTGACAGCGTGGCCCGTTAGTTAGTGAGGAAGACACTGAAGTTAATGCACTGTTTAAAAATATATATTTATATTGGGAAATGAGAAATAATGAAAATGTACAAGTTTTATGTTTAATTTTTTTTCCCCCAGTGCATTAACCTCAGTATACAATACTTAATAATTTGGCAGAGCATCGTTTAGTTAACACTAGCAACACATTACAAACAGACTTAGTGTGAGTCTGTACCACTGCTCTCCTCTGCTCTCTGTTTCTCCATGTGTATGCTTGTCTCCCCTGCTCTGCTCCTTCTGTGTCCTTGTGAAACACACACACGGAGCAGAGCAGACAAATATTAGGCAGAGGACAGCTTTTTAACTAAGGTAGCACCTGGTCATTGTCCTATATCACTGTGAATTTTTTGATACTTTCTGTACCTTTTTGTCTCCTCTGAGCCACTAGGTCTATGTGCTGGGACCTCCTGATTAACAAACTGAGCACTGTAGTTTTCTCTCCCATTGAACAAAACACACATTTCTGAACTGTGGACCAGTATGATGTCTCCTCCCTTGTAACAAGAAAACTTGTGAATGAGTGAAGCTCACAGATAAGAGAGTGGGCACTAGGTTGCAGGCAAGTGGCCAAGGCCTAGTGACCTGAATATATTATTCAGGTCCAAAATGCCTAAATAAGGGAAAAGTACAGAGTTACGTCTAAGCCCAAACACCATAAACTTAGCAAAAAGTAATCTTTGTGAACAGAGATCAGGTTTTAGCATTTTAATCAATGCAAGGAGGACTGTAATCAAATCCTCACCTTGTGAGTTATACAATTTAGATCCTTAGATCCTTAGTTTCAATAACTTTAAGCTTGAAGACAGAAAAAAAAATCATTAATAGTCAAACCCTAATTTTTCTCTAAAACAATCTAATTGCTGAATCTGCCCCTCTAAAGAGAAACAAAATGCTCATATGTTGATTACCGAGATAAGATCAGTAATTGGCTTTTTGGGGGTGAGAGTGATGAGTATTTTCCAAAAGCCGGAGGAAGGGAACATTTTAACATTTTCTGTAAAAGCAATTAAGCTAGAGAGCATTCTTTTGTCTTTGCACTTGCTCTGTTGCTTCTCTGTGGCTTTGGGTGGTTATGGAGAAACAAAATAAAGTGCAGAGAAGCTGATCAAATCATTTGTACAAAAGTGACTGAACTGGCAAAAAGAGGAGAAGGTAAGTCTGCAAACAATGTCATCTGTTTAAGGATTCACAGCTAAGTTCACTCAAAGGATTTGCTCCTAGCTGCTTATTCTGACTTCACAAAATAAGCAGATTAAAAAAAAATCTAAATGAAACCTCGGGTCCAACAGCAAGCAAACACATTAATGATTCTTGTGAATTCTGGGAGAGTGCTGTGGTGTTCAGGGTGCTTGTCGCAAAGTATACTGATGGGAATGTCAACTAGATAAATGTTCTCATTTATCGCTCTTCCTTCTTCTGTTCAGCTGGGACATGGGTGCAAAGAGGGCACAATGTTGGTGCTTCAGAGACGAAGTGGATGGGTGGAGGTGGGGGGGTGGTGCATGGCTCCTTCAGTGCCTCCTCTGTTATGTGCTGAATCCAGCCAGCAGAGGTGGTTGAGTCAGAGCTTAACCACATTAAAGCAGGAGGACTGAGGAGAGACCTGTAGGAAGTGTTTAATCTCAGTCAGGAGAAGGAGAGAGAGGCCGAGAAGGGGGATGATGAGTGGAACTGCTCAGTGGACTTGTCACAAAGTTCAACACCACTAACAACACTTCTCACATTTCAGTCAGTGGGTTTACATGGGCTACACTTTCAGCTTTCTGGGGGAGTAACTTGAATTTTGAACATAATTTAGGAGTGAAACCTTGATTGCTTAATCAAGCTAAGGGAATAAAATTCACAAAGCAAGATTTCAGCAGGACAAACATGTTTTCCAGGACAGATTTTAAATAGGTTACTGACAGTGGTTTGAAATGACGCACCACTGGGATTGAATTCTAGACAGACATAAGTAAAAACTATGTAAGATGACCATTTGATTTTGGACTAAAACTGAAATTAAAATTTAAAATGTCTGGAAAAAGCCTGTTTCCTGTCCTAATCAGTAGAGTTGTTGTAAAACTGAATACGTTTGCATAGTAATGACAAAAATGTTCCATCTTAATACAGTATTACAATATAAATTATATTATACTTATGTAAAAATGGTCAAATAGTTTCTAGTCTTTCTAGCATCTCTGTGAGACTGCACAAGACTGCTTTGACCTAAACATTTTTGATAGCACGCTGACATGGTTACAAAAAGCATTGCTAACATGCTGATGTTAAGCAGGTGTAAGGTTCACCATGTTTACGATCTTACTGAGCAAGCAGCCAGCAAGCATGCAAGCATTTGCTAATTAGAGCTTAGGGGCCAGATTTATTAAATAGGGCAAATTAGCGTGATGCCACAATGACACCAAAAGCCCAGGTATCCATTAAACTCAAAGGAAATATTCTGATACACAGCAAATGCTGGGAACAGGCGGGACATCAGAAAGGAAAAGTCATAATGCATATGTAATAAGATTTACTAACAGCTTACATAACCCTCTCTTGGCATAAAAGTTTCAGTTTTAATTAATTATAAATATGTGTATAACATTTCTTTGCAATTGATTCTGCAGTTGTTGATATAACCTGGATGAAAAAGGTTGACCGACACTGGCTCTGGTACAGCCATGCTAAAAAATATTCAGGATTCTAACAACTGATAACAGCATCATAAAAATGCATTTAAGATTTTCACAAACTAGACCTGCATGGGAAAAACCAACCTCAGCCCAAGGTAATCAAGTGTAAATGTAATAAATTACTTTGTACAGGGAATAAATAGGTAACTGTAGTGCTTTACTTTCCTAACATTATGTGTAATGCGCGACTATTTATTTTAACAACCCCAAAACTAGTTACATCCTTTAGAAGGATGTGAGGCAACATAGTTATAAAGCCACAAAGTGTACAAATAGGGAGGAAGTTGTGGTGGCTCGATCGGTCAAAAAAGAAAACAGAAGCAAAAAATACCAACCTTTGGTCTTTATTTCCTGCTGTTGGTTCCACTGATTTAGTTTTACTAACCTATATTGTTGTCCATGTTGAAGGACTTGTTGCTTGTAGATGAAAAGTTATTACTATCATCACCCAAATGGAGTGGTGTTTAACTTGGTTGACTTCTTACATTATTTCTGACATACCGAGGGAGTTAAATCACAAATGGTGGTCTTACAGGCACCTGGACTACATAATAATCTGATATGGATTATTATGATATGCATATTTGTATGTTTTTACATTCAGAAATCCTGGATGTGTGCTGGAGGATTGAAGTCTCTTCAAGGATTCATGTGTGTACTCATTTCAGTTTCCATTTTTGCTAATTATGCTCACTGGGAGAGGAGTTTTGTTGATGGGATCCAGGGAGTGTGGTTATTTCTCTTGATAGTACAGTGTTTTATATATACACACATATTTCTTTTTTATGGGTGTTATAACCATTTCAGGTCCTTTCTTAAGGGAAATGATCTGCTTACTGCGTGTGCTAAATATAGGCATATAATATGTGTATCCTGAATTGTAATTCTCTCACTAGAAACAGAAAGTTTCAGCCCTGTCCTGGAAGTTATTTATGAAGCATTAGTTTTGGGATGGATAGTAACTGGATTTTTTTCATCAGGTGCTATCACGGCCTTTGTTGATAGTAGCAGACTGATGGGAGACCTGGAGGTGATGGAAACCTTCATACATCTTTATTATTATTTTATTCAGTGGTTCTAGTCAAAAGGCTCCAAAGAAACTCATCACAGCTGACAGGGCAAGGCCAGTGACTCAGTCACCACAGAGTCTGGGAGAGAAGAGGTCAATGGTATAATACAAAAGTAACCTCTTAGGAAAGCGACCTCATTAAATGCAATCTGTTGGTGATGTATTTGATGTAATATTGTGTCATTTTCTCTGTACAAACAGGAAAAATAGATGCAGAAAGGCCTGTCAGGAGACTTCCATAAGCAGCTTTTCAAATGGCAGCAGCACTCTGCTGCTGATAACTATGCTCCAGTGGTTTTGTGTACTTCAAGAGACTATCCGCCACTGTGAAGTGCCCTTACTAAGCATGAATCACTGTATCCTGGCTAACTGCCTGCTCAGACTACTTGCAGTGTAGGAGGCACTTCCAAATGCAATTTGCCAATTGCAGCTCAGGCATCAGTGACTAACCTGAACAAAAATGTAGCCCACATCTTACCAACTTCTGCTGCCATGTATTGTGATTCTAATGGAAATTAGCTAAATTACTCTCATCATAAAGCATGAGCGATTACAGCATAAACAATCACTTGCAGGATGGATCCTTCATGTTGCAGTGTATGTGACTGTCAGATTGGATCTGCTTCTACAAGTGCCTACTCCTACTCTGTACAGTGCAGGACAATGCAGTGCTTTATCTACCAAGTCCTCTTTGCTGTAATACACATGACCATGCCTTCAAGGCCCTCTGGCACTTCAAATGGCACTTTGATAAAGTGGTGCCAAGTAGACAGGCAGGACTCAAAACCCAGAGTGTTCTTTATAGTGGTTTGGAACGTGACAGATGGGAGAGGGAAAAGAAGCGAAACGTTAATGAGCACAGAGTCTCTGTCACAAACTTCTTGGTGGTATCTAGCCATGCGGACAGTCCAATCACTGCTTGATTATTGAATGTAGGTGGTTTGGGCAACTGTTCCAATTGGTCTCTAGTTTTTGAGACTAGAGGTAGGCTCAAAACCAGGGAGAAAGATTACTTCTCCTTCCATGGCCAAAACCTGGAAAAGAATTCATGAATGGATATTTTTTTTGTACAGTATAATAAGGGAGAATGTGTAATGCTCACAGGAGTGAATAATTGCACTTAAATGGATCAACAGCTGCATCTCTCCAGCAGTATCCCTGTTACTGTGGATAACTAGCTGAGTTCAATTGTATGATCTGATGAAATACATTGACTTCACATATTTGTGTCTCTGATGCAGTTTTTTTTTTTTTGCCATATCACACTGGAAGTGTTTCTGGAGCAGACCTTTTAGTCTGCATGGGGTCTTTTCTTTTGAGAATTGACCAAATTTTATATTCTGTTTCTGTGTCGGACTTCTTGCCCTTCTCACCTCCTCTGAGATTCTGCTTCTGTAAAAAACAGACCTGGTACTACAAACAACATGGAGCAGAGAGCCACTTCTGGGATACTTCTAAAATGCACCACAGTGCATCTGGTGGAATCACGAGCATTGTCTGGAGCGGAAGCGATCAACAGTGTTGGGGCTGGAACACGATGTGGTAGTCTATTCCTGGGGTTATAGTATGAGTACACCAAACACGTTTTCTGAAAGGCTTTCTAACATGTGGTTAACATTTTGAAAATCATGATCCCAAACCTTACCTGGTAGTCGTGTTGCCTAAGCCTAAATATTTTTGTTGCATAAACCTAGCCAAGTAGGATTATCAATCGACAAATGAAAATGAAAATAATAATAAAAAAACTGAAAAAAAGAAAATCCTAATCAATAATTTTTGGTTTCTCAAAGGACACAAACCCAATTCTTTTGGCCTTCTAGCCTTTCTGCCAGAAATCTTTTCTGGCAATACTTTTCATAAAGTCTCAAAGCTATGAAAACACTAAGAACAACATCAAGATGTGGATATGAGACATACTGACTTCACTGTTAGTTTTCATTTAGAATATGTCATTTTGTTTATACAGATCTTGCTGTTTACAGTTTTCTCTCTTTGCTCTAGTCTTTAGTCTTTTATGAGTTTGTCAACACCTTTCTGTAGAAACTACAACTTGTTTGCCATTTCACGATTTGTGGCCAGTCTGGTTAACACCTCTGCTTCTGTCATCCCAAGGCCAGTTGTCTTTTTGCGCTCCCCGTCAAAACAGGTTCACACTTTGCCCGGCGTAGCTGCCATTTTTTGGAAGCTTTATCACCAATAGACTGAGTGTTAAATTGTGTTGGTCTGACTTTGTGGCTGTCACAGTCAGATCACCAAAAGGACTCAAATTTCTTAATAGCATAATTTAGGCATGGTAGTAGAAATGCAAACATTAAAAACAGTCATCATCTAAATATTTTTTTTTTTTTAAAGTTTCCTCACAACTCCTAAAATGTCTCTACTGTCTGTGTGGAGTAGATCTCTGGAAGACATGCTATTTCATTCTACAGTCTATTCTGCAGTCAATAAACCAAGGCTTTGACACAATCAGGCCATAGCAGATGGCCATAAAGCCTTTGTCCAGAGTACACCTGAGACTCCCTGAGCTTTATCATCCATAGCCATTCCACTGCTGCAAAAAGAAGGGAAAATAAACAGATAGATGACAGTGAGGTGTGGCCTGGCCTGTAAAAAACAGCTGCAGTCAAGTAGACTGTTCATTTTTAAAGGAGGCTGGAAGCCAGATAACACTGCTGACCTGTCCATGTGTGAAGCAGATGGGAGTGCCCCCCACCCCGACTCCAACCGCTACCTTTCTTTGTTCATACCTCATACTTTTATTGTCCCAGTATCACAAAGCTGTGTCATGAAGCAATACTTTTCACGTTTACCATCCAAAAGCATAAAATATGATTGCACTTGTTGATAGCTCAATCTGTCCAGTGGTATTTATGATGTCTTACTTTAAACCGACGTAAATCAGCTTTAACACTAATGGTGACTCTCTCTCTCTGCAGTATTTTTTTTAACACTAGTCATGGCAATTACCTTTAGTGCGATAAATCAAAAGCTCCCATCTCCCGTGAATTCCCTGCTCTTTCAAAAAGAAAGATGGCAGTGCTTAGATCGTTATGATCGCTCATGACCCAAGCTTTAACCTGCACTGGACAAAATTTGGCACAAATTCTTTTAGAATGCAGCTAATAGCCCCAGTGAGTGATACACTAGCAAGGAAGCAAATTCACCCGTATACTTTATCAGTCTTACCAACAAAGCAGCCGCATAATGCACTACAGATTTTTTTCAACCTTGCGTCTCTGTGGCGGTGTATGGAGGATGGAAAGCTTTGTCGTATTCTGAACCGACATACAGCTCAATCCTCTCCTCTTGTCAGGGGATGTTGCCCCCTCAGTTAGGCTCCCTGGGAAATCTGTCAACCAATCACTGATGAGCCTCATCAAACCTAACAGTCTGGCTACCAGGCTATCCAGACCTGATTCAGACTGACGGCATCTGTCTGTCTTAGCAGAAATCAGAACTTGACCAACATGACAAGACACAGTCAGCTACTGTATATATCTACTGGCTAGTCTTCAACACACCAACCCACTGCTCTGCTCTGCTTTAGCTTTGTTTGAAGCTATTTATTAGCTTAGTTCCTCTTAGACAGCAAATGTCTCTTGAAATGCATGTGCACCGAGTTGAGACAAGTCTTGAAGAATACGTTTCTGTCCATCATGTATCCATCATAACGCTTCAGCAGCTAAAGCTTTGAAGATCTTTAGTTGGATTTATCATGAATCCATTTCCTCATATTCATTCTCCTTCCGCACTCTCTCTATTTTGGTATTCCGTTGCATCAGACATTTGCTTGACAGTCTCAATTTTTCTTTCCTGGGATGTCAGGCGCTGGGAGCAACCTTGACATATTAGGACATTAAATCTGAATCAGCACCTGTCGCCGCCCTAAAGTGCTTCCACATTTCTCTGTTTTCTCAAGCGCATCAAGGAAAATACAATTTCACCAGTAGTGTCTGTCACTGTCACATCCATTCTTGCAGACACTTCCGTGTCTACCTTTCTCTCCCCTTTGTTTTCTCTCATTATTTCACTCTTCTTTTATATGTACTTTAGTATAACAATGGTTTCTGTTCTTCCACTGTTATTATTTCAGCTGTTTGCCATGTACCAAATGGCTTGTGTCTGTGGCAACTTGTTTAAGCCTTTGAACTGTATATCAGAATTGAATGTTTTCTCACAGTTATGTTGGCTGACATTAAGACTTGGACTTAGTGAGATGAAATACCTTATTTGTACAAAATGAAGGGTAGTATTAATGGCCATGTTGTGTCTGTGTGTGTGCCCCAATATCCAACTTTCCTGCTAATGTTAATTTGCCAGGACAGAGGGCTACACTGAGCACATAGATTAAATTTTAGTCACTTTCTCATTCAACTCCTCTCCCCTCTCCTGCTCCCTGTGCTCTTCCATATCTCTTCTCATCTGCTCCCTACTCTGTTTTAAAGTAATTATTCCTCATTAATCTACAATAGCTCCCTACCAGTCTATTAATTCAAAGGTCTTGATGGCAGACAGTATAAAATGAGCTCTCCTATTAACTAAACATCATTATTCTTGCCATGTTAGATGCTGAGGCAGCTGACTTTCCACTGCAACCCCCACCCAACCTAATTAGCCTTATTAGTGGCACAACATCTTTGCCCCATGACTCCTCCTTTTTGCTTTCAATTTTTAGTTGCCTTTTTCTGTTTTTCACATGACTGGTCACAACTTCCTTTGAATAAATAATTGTGCCTCTTGGCAAGGTTTTTTTTATTTTTGTTTAGTTTGTTTTTTTTAATGCACCAGTCACTTCTGATTGAATTAGGGGTGATTGTACATGGTAAGAAGTCACGTACTGTAAATTTCAGAATTAGAGTAAAATTGGAAGTTCATTTACTTCCATACTCATAGGAGGAAACTACTTAAAAACTGACAAAAAAAAAAGTAAAATAAAAAAAACAAGCCTTCAAAACAGGAATGACAGTATGCTTTTGTCCTCTCATGAAAAAGTTGTTTAGTGGTGGTGTGAAAACAGGTCATTATAAATCAGTTATTTTGATGTAGGAGTGGAAAATTATGATGTAGGAGTAGGAGTGGAAAAGGGTGATAATAAATCAAGTCCATGCGAATCAAAGTCCACATAAGGAGGCTGAGGTGGATGGATGGGTCAGAACATTACTTTACTTTAAAGAACTTTAAGATAGTATTCAGCTTTTTGATTTGATTTCCTTTAAGCAGAGACAATATAAGAGAGGCATGGCACTCAAAGATTCCTGAATCTTATAGAAGAATTCAGTAACGGCAACGATGACGGTTGCCCCTCCCCTCCCCCAGAGAGCCAATCAACAGCCTAGCTAGAGACATGTAAACCAGTCATGTTGTTGCACTGATGCAAGAGCACAGTTATGATTCATGAAAGTTTCAACTGTGCACTCATAGGCAAATCTATTTGTTATCATAGTAAATGCACCGATCAGGCATAACATTATGACCACCTGCCTAATATTGTGTTGGTCCCCTTTTTGCTGACCATACGCAACAAACTGCGATGCACTGTGTATTCTGACACCTTTCTGTCAGAACCAGCATTAACTTCTTCGGCAATTTGAGCTACAGTAGCTCATCTGTTGGATC
>VUQI01064063.1:0-19182 GCA_015106735.1 Paratilapia polleni
TTTGGTTAAAAAGGAATTTTGATGACTGTAAGACTTGGAGTTCAGTTCCCACACCTGCAAAAGCAGCCTTTTAACAACCTCTGAAACATTTGTGGTCATTTTGGGTGTAAGTCTCATTAAACGGGTAAATTGTGTGATACTAAAGCAAGACTGTGAGTGGCCCTTGACCTCTAACCTCTCTAATATAAATTATAGACTAATTTATTTGTCAGATATTAAATACACGGTGGTAAGTGGTTTTTGGAGTGCTCCAAGTTTCTTTTTTGATAATGAACCAACATGACAAGAACTTCTCTGTACACTATGTATTATGTTGCTGTAGCAAAACTGTGTTTCATGTAGAAGTTAATCTTTCTGATTTCAAAAGCACTTTGCCTCACTCTCTTTTCATTGTGTGTTATTTTCCTTTCTTCCCTCATTACCTTTTCCTCTTCCTTGTAATCCTCACCATCTGTTGATCCTTCCCTCTTTTCTGGCTCTTCCACTTTTACTACCCCTCCATGATTGCCTTCTTTCCGTTTCTATGTAAACTTTGTTAATTCTCATCCCATTTTTTTTCTCATTAAGTGAGTTCTCCAGTGGAGCTGTTGATCAGTCAGACTCTCTGCTGGGTCCATGATGACTTGGACAAGGTCGACTTCTCTAGCTACTTGCTCAAAGTCTGTGGCCGGGAGGAGGTACTGCAGAAGTGAGTATCTCCAATACATTAACACTTCAAGAATGAAGTGAGAAACCACTTTTTTTCTCTCTATCTTAGTTTCTCTCTGTCCTCTCTTTAACTGTGACACTTCTGTCTTGGTGTTTAATCTGTCACCATTAGAGCTGCTGACCTAATGAACTCTGTGTGTGTTGTGCAATCATATACTGAATGTAATCTTCACATTACTGCACTACCTATGCTCAGAACTCCCATACTGTTTCCTGTATAACCATTATGTATGTAACCAATACATTATTTTTTTAAACATGTTTTAACACTACACATACACTGAAAGTGCTCATATTTTATTATGGATTACATCCTTGGTTTATTGGTAATTATAGTAAAGGCAGCCAGCTGCATTCAGGAGTGTTAAATTATGACTTTATTGGGAAATTGTTCAGTCACAGCTGAAATATGAGTCTGGTATCAAAATGTAGGTAAAAAGGAGACCTTTCAGGTAATTTGTTTTGACCAGCACCCTTTTCCACATGGTGATAAGACCCTACAGATTTTACCTAAAATGCAGTTTTTGAAGTATCACATGATATTGATGCTCGAAGTTGGTTTTAGGTCAGATAAATCATGCTGAAGAAACTGTTTGTTTTGGCTTTAAATTTTGAGACTTGGAGTGTAACAGTGATGATTTGTTTGCAGTATTTAACAGAGCTTCAATGTGTTTTTCAGCCCTGAACATTTAATGTCTGTCTCCTGTAGTTAGGAGGACTCAAAAGAGCTTGGGAAAAAAAATGCAAATTAAGAAGTGCAAGGTTTCAACTCATCTCTTTGTACTTCGAGACCCTGTAACTCTGTCAGTGGCGCTGATTGATTTTTTTTTTTTTCATGTTGTGACGCATTTGCTAAATATAGGCACAAATATGAACAAATATTATTTTACATTTTAGAGAAATGTCTATAGCATCAGAGGGTTAACTCTGTTCAGAATTTAAAAATGAAATCACTTATACTGAAGGACTTATATCTCTGTTGTATGTCATTTTTCAGTATTATTCTTAACATATTTTTAATGCTTTTTTTATTTTTTTTTAACCTTGCTTATCTGTCACCATGTGCCACAGTAAACACAGCCTAGGCAGCCATGAGTACGTCCAGAACTGCAGGAAGTGGGAGAATGAGATCACATTACAGCTGCTCTCTCACTCAACCATGAGAAGGGACTTGGCACGTTCTGTAAGTCGTTCTACCATGTCATGCCACCAAATGGGCTCCTTTCCCACTGCTGGAAACTGATAACATGCAGTCTTCATATTGTAAAAGCATGTTTTGAATTATATATTTTTGGTTGGTAGATCATTGCAGTTTTGTATTGTTTTTGTTTTTTGTTTTTTTGTTTGTTTTCTTCTTCCTTAGGCGGAAGATGACAACTCTCCAGTAGACTTAGAGAAGCACCTGGGCCAGGTGGAGAGGCCTTTTAAAGAGAATGTCACGAGGTATATGCATCTAACACTGGTCTGGAAAATGTTAGAAACGGCTTCAGAACTTATGTCAAGAAACAAGCCAGGTTTACTATAACAGTGTTTTCTTTCAGTTGCAGGATTTGCCCTGTATTTTCAGGCCTGCTGGTCTCTTAATTAACTGAAATAATCTTTTGGCTCTTTCCTGACCTGATTGTCATTGACAATAAGTCAAATGGGAGGTGCTATTAAAATGTCCTTAAAGTCAGCCCATAAAAAAACAGAAACCTTACCTGATATTAATTTGGCTGTCGTTCAAAGTCAAGTTCTCCCGCACCTCTGGACAGCTTCCAGTGCTGCTGCTATTTTTAGATCGCTCCCTGGGAGTTCCTTTCTTACCCCTTTTACTGTGTGCTCTGCCATTTGTTTGTGGTCCTCAAATGTGCACAGAGAGCACTTAGAAATTTCTGTTTGAAAACACCCAAATATAGTTTGGAGGATCAGATGATGTGGAAAGTTGTGTCTCCAGCTCTGACAGAGCAGTTGTCAGCAGCTTTCAGTGAAAGAGAAGAAGGCGGTACATCAGGTAAGGAGCATGTTCCTTGTGTTTTTTTTCTACCATTCACAACATTGTGCTGTGAATATGTCTCCTAGGCTGAAACTGTCAGCACAGAGTTGTAATTTCCTGAGGCGTCTGCAGGAGAACCTTCAGCGGAAAATTACTGAACTGTGGTGCTTGTCAACACACGATGCATTGAGAACAAATGAGTTTTTTGGCCACACGAACACAATCATCATTCGCCACCCACCCTGCTCACCAGACTTGCCTCCCTACTACTTCATCACCTTTCCCAAAATGAAAGTGAAGTTGAAAGATCACAGTTTTAAGACACTGAAGGAGCGCACATCACAGAGGGACAGGTGCAAGAGAAGGGGACATCCAGGGGGCAATCTATAAATAGCAGCCGCACTAAAAGCAATCCAGAAGTGCACAAGAAGATTGTCTTGAAGGAGAGATCAGCCCAATTTAAATTGGATGAAGATTTAGATTTTTATGAAGCCAATTCCAGGAACTTTATGATCACACCTCATATCTGTGTTTCTTTTCGCAGACAAGGCCTGGCTGACTATTTGGAAGGGTATCACAGTCACGTCAACCTCTGCCTACAAAATGAGGTACATGTGATAAAGAAAATAATGTTTAACGATTAGGATGATATCCAGGTAGTTTGTAATCAAAATGAAAATTATGAAATTTGATTTGGTAGTTATATGTGTAGACCAACTACTTACACTGTATTTTCAAAGCATAGTGTGGAAATAATGAAAGACTCCAGACATTGTTTTCAAATTTCCTGACAGGTTTTGTATCGGTTCCAATACATTACACATGCCAAGTCGTTCTTGGAAGGCAGCTTTCTAGAAACATATGTGTTTTTCAGCCAGTGCATGTTGTTGTGGGTCAATTGAATACAGCTTGAATGGGGAATGAGACAATACCAAAACCCTCAAAATGGCTTATCTCTGAGAATGGCTTCAAGATGTATTTGAGTTACCCTCTGCAAAACTATATAATATTCTTTAAATAATGTAGTGTTAGCATGCAGAAGTTTGTTGCTGTACTAACCTGCTCTGTATCTTGGTATTTAGAGTACCCAGTATAAGACAGTGGACAGTGTGGTGAAGACTGTAAAGAACCTGTGCTGTGCTCTAGATGAGGTGGAGACCCAAGCCATCACAGAGACAGCCAAACGACTACGACACTCTGTCAATTTACCCAGGACACGCTCTCCTAAGGTGGGCTCTTTTTTTATATATATATAGACACGCTAACTCATTCGTGTTATTGTTTAGATTCATTTGTCTTTCTGAGATGGGTATGCTTTGCTTTTTAGTTGGGGTCAACATCATCTGGCCACTCATCAAATGGTAAGTTCTGTGAATAATATATAGTCAAACTCAAACTCCAGTAACTCAGCTAGAAGTTGTTACAATTCCCTTACAATGGAAAAATTAGTTTCTGTTGAAAAATGTTCCAGTTTGGGGACAGTGGGACAATGATCTAGTAATGCAATGTTAAAACAATTATATAATGACATCTTCATGACCTCACACTGATCCACAGGTGTCACTGGTCCTGTAGAGGAAAGCATGGCCTTGCTAACACAGGCTGTCTACGACCTGTCCAAGCTCTACCTGCGCTCCTTCTCTCCTCCATCAGCCTCCTTCCACTCCCCTCCGTTGCCAAGGGTTACAGACGGAGAAGCTGTGGAAGGGAGGAGCAGTAAAGAAGCTTCTGGCACCACAGACCACCTTCAGTTCACGCTATTCGCCTTGCACGGCATCCCAGCCAACTGGGTCAGCAGGTAAACAGTCAGTGGATGAACGCAGATCTGGTGCTGTGTGGTTGAATATAAGCATAATGGCTGGCTTTTACCTATATGGTATTACTATGCAGGACTCCTATGAAAATGACATGTTTTGGGTCTTTATGATGAACTAATTCCTGGTCATTGGTACAGTAGATCATACTTTACAGAGTTCAGGCATCTCATTTTTAAAAAGTTATGCATTTCCTTTGTTACCAACTACTTACTGGTCATATGCATATATAGCTGAAAACCACATGAAACCTGATGTTGAAAGTATGTTGCAACAAAATGTTTTATTTTCCACCAAATCTTACCCAGGCTTTTATATTTGAACAACTTCATTCTTTCCTGTAGGATAATTCATCATTATTCATCAATTTGTTCTTGCATGATCACCCACTTGCTTAGTATTATTGGTGCCACCCACATTTCACCCAGTTGTACTTATGCAAAACAAGATTAAAAAAAGAGAGAAGGCAGTGGAAGGCAGTTAAAAATGATAATTACTTCAATTTCCAGGTGCATGCAATGAGCAAAAAGGAGTAAATTTTCGAGTAGCTAGTAATATAAGGTTCAACAAATGTGGTTTTATACAATAACAATTTATTTTTTAGCAGCTAGGACTGAGGAGTACATTTCTGTGATGTTAGAATATAAACAGTAGTCTCTCAAACTGTGCTGTCATAGCAAAAAGCTTTGTTTTCTTCTGCTAAATAAATGGCACTGGTGTTGCTCCCCATGTCTTATTTTCCATGCCAGTGTCCAGTTTCACCCTGGCTTTATCTTCTGTGTGCGTCTGGAACACAGTTGAGCCGAATTTTCCGTTCCCAGCTCTGTCACGCATCGGTGATCAGGATCAGGGCATTTCTGACAAGCCTGACAAGCCTCCTCCACGTTACAAGGATCTTGCATAGGTTAGAAAAGTCTATAAACATATGAAAATAATTTGGATACTCCTATTGCAGAAAAAAGTTTGAATGCTGTTTTTATCTCTGAATTATTGTCCTCAGCTATAGATTTACAGGATTCTTAGGCTGAGGCACAATCATTATATACATCATCGTGAACCCCAACCAATATCAAGTCTGGTCTAGAGATTAGCATTTGATTTAAACTAATCAGTGTGTAAATAAAAACATATAGGAGCTATAACCCTGACTGTGAGATGGGAGCAGTTTTTAATGTGTCATTTTGTATTGCTGCAGTGCCTTCTTCAGTAGTAATTTTCTGGTCAGCCATTGAGGCCTTTATAAAGAGAGGAACTGTTTAATAACAGGCCAATTTACTCTGGCTCAGCCTCTTCAAGCAGCTATTTTAAGCCAGCGCCAAACATTGCTGCAGTGACAGTCATTCCAAGGACCCCTCCAAAAATATTTACAACAGAGAGAGACAGTGATTCCAGTATTTTCTAGCCCAGATGAGTAGCTAGGCATATCTGTTGTGTTATGTTGTTACAGCAGTGCTTTGGCATTGTTGTGGCTAGCGTGTCTTCCATCTGGAGGTCCTTCCATCCTCATTAGAGACCACAGCATTGCCAGCATATTGAGACACCATGACTAGTGGTAGAGCTGCCAACACAGATGGCACTGAGCAGCGGATCAAGCTGGTTGTAGTGAAAGTGCATTATCAGCTTGCTTTTATTCACATGTTTACTACAAAAGTTGCCCTTTATTCATATAGCGTACAATAGGAGACAGTCTGTTTCAAACTTGTTCTCACAACTGAAAATACTCCAGCTGGTTAAGACGAGGGTGCTGCCTGGACAGAGCATGCAGGAGGCAGGACATGTGACGCCCACTTGGCCCCTTCAAATTAACATACTATTATGTCTCTGTTGGGTAATGTGTAGAAAGGACATGCTGTGGTGCATGTGTGGAAATCGCTTTTTAAAAATGGATCTGTGTAAGAAACATGTTCCTGCATGTATTAAGGAAGTGTTGTCTTTAACTGTTAATGTTGCAGTTAATTTTTTCTGTTAGTTTATATTAATAGAACCAAACTCCTACTTAAATTAGAGTGCTGTATACAGATGCAAACATTTAAAGCTGATAGATGGCCCAGTCACAAAGGTGTGAGCTGATTCTAGTGACCACACTTGATTGACATCTTTCACAGCGCCATGTATGCAACACTGGTACTTGTAGATGCTTTTTTACAGCAGACATATCCAACCACAGGTGCAACCAGTGCCTGTTTCAGGGCCCTGGTATTGTGTATATTGGCTCACTCATGCGTTTCTAGGACTCTTCAGTAAAAGCAAGGCAGCATTAATGTGATGAGTTGAACCTGTTGTTTTTTGTTTTGTTTTTTTTCCCCCTGTCACAACAAGCCCAAATGTTTGCTGGAGTGTGGAACAGAGTGTGATCTTAGAAAAGTTCTGCTCAAACTGACACAGTGATAGTGGGGTGAACCTGTGACAGGAAGATCACTGGGGTTCCAGTGAAGCTGCTCAGTGAGCAGAAGACCAGACTTCTGCTGCTTTAGGTGTGAATCTGAACAACTATGTGACTAAAGTAGAGTTGTAATACTCTATAGAAATGAAACCTCTGCACAGCCATGGTTCACCCACGCAGGTGTTTTAATTTATTTTGCCTCTTTTCAGTTCTGTGTAGGCAGGTACAAAGTAGACTCCTTGGCTACAGAGATGGTTTTTTTTGTTTTTTTAACTAAGCTAATGAGACTGACTTACATAACCTGTGATGGATGTTCATGGCTTAATAATAATAGTACACATGCATGCAGTATTATCAGTGTTCTTATCAATGATCTTGTTCAAATCCCAAGGCATTGGGAGGGTTGAAGAAGTTGCATTACAAAAAATAGGCAGGCATTTTCAGTGTATTCTGGATTAAAACACAGATTAAATTAAGATGAAACATAGCTTCACATAAACTGAAATAATTTGTTATACCTTTATTAGCTTCCCAGTGTGATTGTTTTCTTATATTTTAATCATTTATAATGAAACAAACACACAAATAAAACATCATAACAAAAAACATATAAAAAACATAAGCAACATGTGTGTAGAACTAGCATATCTGTCATTTTAAGAGACTAATCAAGGTAACAATACACAACACAAACAGCAGTTAAGTAAACAGGTTTCCATCAAGCATTGTTGTAAACAGTTTCCTCCTCTTCCTACTACTTCTTCTTTTGGCTGCTCCCTTTAGGGGTCACCACAACGGATCATCTGCCTCCATCTCACCCTGTCCCTAGCATGCTACTCTGTCACACCAACCCTCTGCATGTCCACCTTCACTCCATGAATCTTCTCTGTGGTCTTTCTCTTTTTTCCTGCCTGGAAGCACCATATTCAACATCCTTAGCCCAATATATCCACTATCCCTTCTCTGCACATGTGCAAACCCCTCCTACCTTGTCTCCAAACTGCTCTACCTGAGCTGTCCCTCTGATATACTGCCCCTCCTGGTCACGTCCAACAAAACTCTTAGCATCTTCAGCTCTGCCACCTCTTGACTCCATCTATTGTTTGTTTTACATTTTTTGTTTTGTTTTGGATTTTTCTGGTCAGTGTCACCGCCTTCAAACCACACATCATAGCAGGTCTCACTACCATCTTGTAAACCTTCCCTGCTGCTATCTTCTGTCACAAATCACCCCTGACACTAATCTCCACCCACTCCACCCAGCCTGCACTCTAGTCTTCCAACTCTCTTGAGCACTGACCATTACTTAACAGTTTCCACACCTTCTATATTTTGTGAATTATATTTTGTTTGGGCCGCATGCCTTTCTCTGGAGCCTGTTTGTGATGGATGGAAAAGGGTCTTGTCCTCTCAGAACAACCAAATATTGCTAAGATACAATCAGGCTACATGTCAAGTCCCCCTCAGTCCCCATATGGGCAGTGTTACTGTTCTTACATATATCTGGATTGTAGCAACATGCCATCAACAGACTACTAGAGATCTACTAGATAGAACTCAGCAGTGATTTTATCATATCTGATGGCTTTCTTTATTCAGTAGAACAATTAGTTGTGGACAAATAACCAAACAAGTTTTTTGGTGTGTTGTTTCAGTTATGAGAAGTACTTCCTGATGTGCTCCCTCACCCACAATGGCAAGAACTTGTTTAAACCAGTCCAGTCCAAGAGAGTGGGCACATATAAGAGCTTCTTCTACCACATCAAATGGGATGAGCTGTAAGCCTTTTCTTATCCTTTCCTTTTCCATTTAATCATTTCCCTTCCTTTTCTATTTTTCAAACAACAATGTACTATTCATACCATCCTTCCGTGCTGCTGACACTGCCCTTGTCTCTCCAAGTATCAACTTCCCCATAGCAGTAGCTGTGCTCCCACTGGAGTCCATACTGAGCCTGACTCTGTTTGGGGTGCTAAATCAGAATGCCAGTGGCTCCCCAGACTCCAACAAGCAAAGGAAATCCCCAGAGCTGCTGTGCAAGGTCTCTATGCCACTCTTTGACTTCAGACGGTGAGGAAAGAGGAACAGCTGGCAGTAGCTGTACTTCTGTTTTGTTTTTGTTTTTTTATGTATTTCACCTATTTTATATAATACTTTCATACTATATGATGGAGCATGTCATATTTTTCTTCTCTAAAAGCAACCCCTGAAAGTACAGGAACTAGTACTTTTTTAACCTGTAAAACTAAATACAAACAAAATTAGCAAACCAGGAATTAACATTGAAAGATCATCAAACTTTACATCCCTGCCACAGTTTAAGGAATGCTGTTTGCAAGATTGTTTGTTTGCTCTTGTTGTTTATTGCTGACTGTTTTTGCAGAGTACTTGCCAGGGGCAGCCGGCTGTTGTGTATGTGGACATCTGCCCAAGGAGGGGCTGCTGCCGCTGGCTCTACAGGCAACCGAAAGAGGCTACCCACAGAAAGAATTGTACTACAGGTTGGTGACTACATTAGTGTAAATTTGTCTGGCACCATCAAATTTAAAATAAATAAATAAATAAATAAAAGTTTCAACATTTGATAAATTGTCTCTGTACTATTTTACTATAATGATTTGGAAACCTTGCATTTTATTTTTATTTACATTTTACACAGCATGACATTTTCTCTTTGGACACATGGTTTTATATTGGTTTTAGTACTGCTACTCATGATGGTGAATTAATTGTAGCAGTTGCACTGAATTTGGACACTAGCAGACTCAGTTTTAAATTACTGAATGAATACTACGTCATAATGCCAGGTCTCTGTTTTGGGTTGTTTTATGTCAAATAAAAAAAACTGTGTGTTAGATATAGCCATTTTAACACACAGTACAACTTCAGCAGCTCAAAACTACTTGGACACATACTTGAAATCAAACAGAATCAACATATTTAGTAGTTTGTGGAAAATCCTTTGCCCTCAATGACTGCCTGAAGTCTTAGACCCTTAAACATCAGCAGACACTTTGTAACTTTTGCTTTTAGTCTGGTCTTCAGCAAGTGGAATAAAAAAACATCAATAAATGCCAGTGTGCCAGTTCGACTGTCAACCTGACATGCCCAAATGTTCCCCATTTTGACAGATAGAGGTGGTTATGTTTTGGGTCATGAGATATTTTTCTCCACATTTTTCTCCTTTCACCAGTTTATATAGGTTTAGGTTTTTTCTTTTTTGTTAAAGTTTGTCATAGTCTGTATTACTTTATTTCATGTTGAATGTGCTGAAGATCAAATAAATGTGTAAGTGTCTTAATGCTTATGAGTGAACTAAGAGACTGTTGGTAGTATTACAGGATTATGAGGTGTGGCAATTAAATAACAAATCTGGGATTAATCCAAGTCAACCAGGATAAATCTCATTATTTAATGGCCACGCCTTATACTCATACTGGCTTCTTGATTGAAAATTCAGACTAATAAACTGAACCCTGCTCTGGTATATTTGTTACCCTCAGGTGGACTTCCCTAACTCACCAGTGAATGTTTTATATGTTGGACCCAAGGAGGCCCCCAGCCCAGAGCCCCACACGCTGGAGGAGCTGGATCCTGACCTCAGACGAAAACTGGAGAAAATCTGCAGCCGAGCTTCCAATTTCGGGTAAGAGAGTATTCCCCATGTTTTGAAAAGTAAAAAGGGAAGACGGTAATACAAAATTCAGAGACATTTAACTTTAATGTGTCAGCCTTTTCTGCTGTTTTCTGAAGAGTTTGTGTGGGACTGAGTTCAAATAAAAGCACTGATATCAGTTAATGCCACTGGAGAGGTAGTCTTAGAGTTACTCAGCCTGATGTACATAACAGATGGTCTTCTTATATAAACACGAGGCTTGAAGCAACTGCTGGATAGTCTAATAATGTCTCAGTTTTTAATTAATTGTCTGGATATGTCCAGAATACAAGGAAACCTGATATTGTATTTTTTATTTTCAAAATGCATGTGGATAAACTAATTTAAAGCTTCTACATAAGGATTTGTAAAGGAGTCTTTGTCATAGATTTCACCTCATCAAACTTAATGTATGCGCTTCCAAATTCTAATTGTAACCCTCAGACTGCTAGTTGGGCTTGTACTAGACTTGCAGTGCTTGGAGTTATGAGAGTTTAAAAAGACATGCACAGAAACAGTATTTCTAGTTAAATCTATCCCCTTCAGCAGACAGTTTTTTGGCTTTCTTTCAGACCACCCGAAATCTGTTGGACTTGATAGATTTAAGAAGGGATTTTGAAAGGTGCCACTGACTTTGCCAGCCACAGTTCCCCGTACATGCCTCTGTGTTGTCTGCTCCAGTGTGTCTATGTTCATCCAGCTGCTCTGGGCCCAGTTAAATACTCTCTTATGCCTGCTGCCAGCCAAATCTCTTCTCCACGCTGCCAACATCCATGAGACTCAACCGGCACTTTAACACAGAGCTCTCTCTCACTAGGCTCTCACCGCCTGTTTGCTGTCCTGTCCATTCATTTCTGTAGCCTCTGTGGCCACAGGACTTGTGGAGCTGCATCAGTACGGATATGCTGGATGCTGTTTTTTTGTGTGTGTGGCACTCCTTCAATCCCTGATGTAGACATTTTCATTTTTATTACTACTGGAGGTCAGGGTTAGGTACAGGTAGTTTTTTTTAACCTCAGGGTTTAAAGGTTTTGGGTTAAAGCGCAGCTTCAAAAAGTGATCTAGTGGCATTCAGGGACCATCAGCGGGACCCTTCGTGCAACATGCCACAGATAGGTAACCGTAAATGGAGGAAGTCCTTCCAGTTGGTGTTGAATTTCCTGTTTAAATGTGCATTGCAAATGTGGAGGATTTATTGCTCACTTTGCATTATGTAGGATTCTACTGAAGTGCTCAGTCCTTGTCTGTTTTAAACATCGCTGTTGATCCTGGCTCATCAGTTGGAGCCTGTTGAAACTTAGAAATGATCCTTCAAAAATGAAAAACAAATATAAAACATCTGAATTTGGAGATATGATATGCAAATCTTTTTAACACATGCATAACTCACAAACTGAACTGATAAACATATTTGCAATGAGTTTACATCTTTCTTTATTTCATGTAAATACCATTCAAACATATTCCCATATTCTCTTGTCTGTTTTCTCCCCGTCTCCAGGCTGAAGCGTGCAGATCACCAGCTGCTATGGGACCATCGGCTGCACTGTCGGAGGGACCACCCCAGCAGCCTCCCTAAGGTGTTGGCCAGTGCGCCCAGCTGGGACTGGGCCAGCATGGCTCATATTCACTCCCTGCTGCACCACTGGCCCACCCTTCCCCCTGTAACAGCACTGGAGCTGCTTGACTCAAAGTATGGACTGAGCTCAATACACACACACACACACACACAGATTTTGCCCTATAGAAATACCTTACAGGGTAGAATATTTGTGTTGTCTGCCATGTCTAATTGTAATGTGTGTTTATTTAGGTTTGCAGATACTGAGGTGAGAAGTGTGGCTGTTAGTTGGATTGAGAAAAGCAGCGATGATGAGCTGGCGGACTACCTGCCACAGCTTGTACAGGTATAGCTATACATACAAAGAACAACACTAAAATATGTATTTTATATCCACTTTAAAGCTATTTATTCACTTATTAATAAACGTCTTCTTCTCACGTACTCACAATTTCTCCAGTTACTATTCAAAGTTGCCTTTTTTTTTTTCTTATATGTCTTCCAGGCATTAAAGTTTGAGTGTCACCTGAAAAACGCCCTCATCATGTTCCTGTTGTCCAGAGCACAGGGCAACATAAACATAGCCCACTACCTCTATTGGTGAGTCTGTAGCAGCAGTAAAATAACATAAAACTAGCTGACGTAGTTTTTCCAAATGCATGAGGTTAAATGTTAGGGGAAAAAAATTGTGCTAGATGCTAAAGTGAATTAACAGTCTTTAAAAATATATGCAAAAGAATCCATATGAATATGTAAAAAAATATATATATATATTTTAAGAAGTGATGATCACCAAATATACAATGGCTGCAGGCTGCTAAAGGATGCTGTGCAAGATCCTGCCTGGGGACAGCGCTATGAGCGGGTGCTGGGTGCTCTGCTGTGTCTGTGTGGAGCCAAGCTGAGGGCGGAGCTGGAGAAACAGACTCACCTGGTCACCCTGCTGGGAGCTGTGGCCGAGAGGGTGAGACAGGCCGGGGGATCTACACGACAGGTTAGTGTGTGTATGTGTGTTAAGTGCCAAATAGTATGTGTTTCTAAATGTCTATGTGTATTTACATCTGCATATGTGCATCTTTGGTTTATTTTTAGGTTGCACTCCAGGAGGGCCTTGAAAACATTCAGAACTTTTTCCAGAGGAACAGCTGCCGACTGCCCCTCAGCCCCAGTCTGGTGGCCAAGGAGCTAAACATCAAGGTAACACACAAATAGACAGACCATAAATAATCTGAACAAAAATCCAGCTGTTTGCAATAACTAGCTGTTGTTTATAACTGCATTCACATTAATACACCTTTCACACTACACTGACTATACCTGATTGACAAAAGATTAAGTGTAGTGAATAAATAAGATTATCATTTAATGGAACTAAACAAAGAGCAGGAGAAGAAGAAAACCTCGGTTGAACTTTTAGGCTGGAAAAAGGAACAACCACATACTTCGTAGAACCTCTGAGGTTTAAACCACTGAGCAAATGAGCTCATTAAGCTAAAGTTTCAGCAAAAATATAAAACACATGCACAAATGTATTCTTGATTATTATACAGATAGTTATCACAGTTAATGCCCCCTAAATGATATATTCATAACCTCTGTAAGTGCTGTATTCTCCTAAGTAAGAGGAGGATCGCTACTTGGCACATAGGGAATCGTGAGAGATCAGACACAAAGGATTATGTGTGGTGAATCATCCTGCCTACCTGTATCTTTCATCTTACTGCACATTGTAGACTACATAGAGCTTGTTATAGTTTAATTGGTAATTAAATATAAACCTCTATTACATTTTACATCAAGAGCTGTCACAGTGTGGCCCCTTGGTAACATTCTATGTCCTCCTGAGTGTGAGAAGGACAAAATGCACTACTGTACAGAGTTCCTGTTATGCTTTGATGAAGAGGTGCAGAACCACACCAAGGGAGCATTTCTTTTCAATTGTACTTCTTCTTTTCAAGCTATCACTGCAGAATAAACCTTTCTAGCATTGGCAAATGCAGCTGGTGTTAAGAAATGTGACACCTACCTCTTTGTTGGTTTAAACCATAAACCAGGATAAAAATGACAAATACAAATCTAAGCCAACTATCCTGTGGGCTTAAATCCTGTGTTGACTCCCTAAATTCTCCAAACTTTAAAAATCCCTGCTGTACATTTTATACATCCCCTATATGGGTATGATGCAGACACAATTTGTCAGATTAACATTTATATCTGGCCACTTCAATATAAAAATAAATCTGTCTGCACATGAGTCAAAATCAATATGTTTTTTTTTTTATCCTGCTGAAGTTACTGGATGGCAACATTTCAGAAAATCCAAAATGATAACAGGTTATGTCTTCTGTAGGTGAGGCAAAGCAAGCGGGTTGAAAAACATCCTTGAATAAATCGAAAGTGTGGAGAAATTGATGAAGAAAAGCAAGCCTAGGTTCCTTTGGGATGTGTCTGGAAGACAACATAACAGTGTGATGTAATGTAATGCAGATGATATTGCTGTTTGTGTGTAGGCCTGTTCCTTCTTCAACTCCAACGCTGTTCCCCTCAAGCTGGCGCTGGTCAACGCCGACCCACTGGGAGAAGAGATCAATGTTATGTTCAAGGTGCTGTATACACACACGTACACACACATACTCACAAATACGTGGTGTAAAATGCTGAAAATGAGCACATTGATCACTAATTCAAACAGTACGTGAGAACAGCTTGTGTATCTTTCACACTCATGTTCTGTGAGTGTAAACTGGCGAGGTGTCAACAGGAACACAACCATGTTGTAACCAACTGTTGTTTACATATTTCTTATCTGAATACTGCACCCCCTGGTGGCTGAAGTTTAAACTAACCAGTAGATTGATAGATATACTTTACTTAACCATAGATCATTAATGTCAGATGATTTTCACCTGTGCGATTGTGGTTATATGATTTTCACTGTGTTGCTGAAGCTACCCAAGGACCCATGCTGGATGCATGTGTCCTTGGGTAGCTTCAGGCTGCTCACTGACGTCATTGAAGGTAAGTGTGTTTCCCTGCTCCCATCCCTGTTTTTTTTCAACAGGCACGTGTTTGGGTGATTTTCACCTGAGGTTAGTGATGGTGTTACAAAAATGTACATTAGTGTTATAGGGTTAAATACCACATTCAAAATAAAGTGGCTCAATAGAATAAAAGAGCTCAATACAATGTTTTAAAAAACTAAGTATCTCAATAAGTAATGTAATTTATTAAAATACAATATCTCAATAGAGAAAAAAGGATCAATAGCACAAATGGCTCAATAATTAAAGTGCCTCAATAAAATAAAATAAGCCAAAATAACATGTAATGGCTTTTTGTGCATAGTGTGCACTTTAGCAAATGGTGCAGGGTATTTAAATAAAACTATACTGAGCTATAGAGAACTATATAGCGCTGAGGATTCTGTTTGACAGATGTTGTAAAGAGTTGTTGCATGGGGTAGGAAAGATTTCCTGTATCTGTTTTAACAAAAGCTCAGCGTGTCTGTATAACCTACCTCTTTGTCTGTTATTTATTATATGTATCAGGTGGGAGAAGACCTGAGGCAGGACATGCTGGCTCTTCAGATGATTCGCATCATGGACCGTATCTGGCTGCAGGAGGGGCTGGACCTCCGCATAGTCAATTTCAAGTGCATCTCCACTGGCAAGGACAAAGGTAACTGGCAAACACATAAAGATACACTCCCATCAGTCAGCTTTTAAATATCCATCTATGAACAAAGCACAAATGTATAGTAAAAACACTCCTACACCTTTTTGTCTTTTAGTCTGAAAAGGCTTCTGGAAGAACAGATTTTGTTAATATTCCAATCCTGCCAGTTGGCACCAGCAGAAATCATGAATGCAAAACTGGCATGTAACAAAGTTGTTGGGTAAACCAGTAAAAGAAACCCAGTTAGCAGTGTCATTCCATTCAAAGGATATGTAAATTTGAAATTATGATCATCTTTGGCCACATAGTACACTTCACACAGTGAAATGAACTATATGGCTAACAAGCTGAGGCTCAGAGCTCATATATTTGCATTGTGTTAATAAAGGATTTGCTGTTGTGTAGGTATGGTGGAGTTGGTGCCTTCCTCTGACACCCTCAGAAAGATCCAGGTGGAGTACGGCGTCACAGGATCTTTTAAGGACAAACCTCTGGCAGAATGGCTTCGCAAGTACAACCCTGCTGAGGATGAGTATGAGAAGGTACCTTACACCTTTAAAGGAGAATAGCTGCAGACTTACTGCTCCAAATCCACAGCAGTTGTTAGTAAAGTCAGAAATGTAATGTCATCATGAGGTCCTGATGTTTCTTTGAGGCTCACATGTCCAGACGTGTTGCACTTGCAGCCATTATTACTAAAGCATTTCTTGCATGTTATGCTTGTTTTATCTTTTTATTACAAAATATTTTAACTCAGCTGTTTTTTAATGTCTTATGATGTGAGGTGTGGATAAAAGGCCCAAAGGGTTATGGTGATTCTCATGAAGTTTATAGCACTTGTCAGACTCTTTGACCTTTGACCCTTATAAATGTGAAACCTTACTCCAAACATCTGACCTTAAAAAAATTTGTCAGTAATTCCATTGCAGTACTCACTGTGTGGCCAGACTTAAAATACCTCTTTGTCTCATCTTTATCTTTCTAGGCTTCAGAGAACTTCATCTACTCTTGTGCTGGATGCTGTGTTGCAACCTACGTACTTGGCATCTGTGATCGCCATAATGATAACATCATGCTGCGCTCCACTGGTCACATGTTTCACATCGACTTCGGCAAATTCCTGGGCCATGCCCAGATGTTTGGCAGCTTCAAAAGGTGATAATAAAATCACATGTGTATCATGTATCTAAGTGTGAAATTGCTTGTCAGATAAAATATGCTTTGGTGCCCTATCAGGTTTTAAAGGTGAAGAGTGTACCATAGGGATGTGATTGACTTTAACCCCCTTGACTTGGAGTGCACATAGTTCCCTGTGAGTCCCCCAGCAACCCAGAAATGGATAGGCCAAAGAAGGTGGATGGATGGATGTATGGATTGGTGTTTTGTTTGGGTTTTTAGTTTTTATTAAAATTTTGTTAGCACTGTTGCCTCACAGCAAGAAGGTCCGGAGTTCAAATCCACCATCTGGCCTGGGCCTTTCTGTGTGGAGTCTGCATGTTCTCCCCGTGTGCGTGGGTTCTCTCCGGGTACTCCGGTTTACTCCCACAGTCCCAAGACATGCAGTTAGTCGGGTTAGGTTAATTGGTAATTGGTAAGCCATAAGTGTGAATGTGAGCATGAATGGTTGTCTGTCTTTCTGTGTTAGCCCTGCTACAGACTGGCGACCTGTCCAAGGTGTACCCCACCTCTCACTCTATGACAGCTGGGATAGGCTCCAGCCCCCACCGTGACCCTGAATAGGATAAGCAGAAGAAAATGGTGAAGTTAGCAAAAACAAGATGAACTGAAGTGTGATCATCACTTTTGTGGATGAAAGGGATGTTGGGTATGGAGGACCAGGAGAGTCACGTGCATCAAAATAAAGCATTTTGTGATTATTAATGAATTGTGCAATAAAATATGCATTAGCAAAGGATGATGTCAGGGCAAGATTAATGCATGTTTTCAGCCATGTCCTGATTCTCAACTGAGATATTCTCACACTGTCCAGGTTGGCTGTGTTACAGCTATAGTCTTCTATTTTTGGCCTTGGAACATTTTCTCACTGAAATGTTTAGAGACTTTGTATTAGCTTTATAAATACTCCCTCCGTTATCGACTCGAGCCATGTTTTCCTAGAGATTTAAACAAGTGACCTTCAGTCAACAAACTTTTTCCTCTTAACTTCTTGGCTAACTCTTATCAGAAGCTGATGTTAAATCTTATCTCCGCCCTTCTTTCCCATCAGAGACCGAGCTCCTTTCGTTCTGACCTCTGACATGGCATACGTCATCAACGGAGGCGAGCGCCCCACCAGTCGCTTCCAGCTGTTTGTGGACCTATGCTGCCAGGCCTACAACCTCATCCGCAAGAACTCCGGGCTTTTCCTTAACTTGTTGTCACTGGTGAGAGGAAAAAACACAAAAACAAACACAAAAACACATACATACAGTCATTAACCAGATACACACGTGTGCATAGTACATTAGTTGTTAATACACACAAAGATGGTGGAAAGTGTTTTGTTCTTGCACTTTTATACTGCTGACTGTGCTTTTTACCTTCTATCTTTATCTGTCCCTCTTCGTGGTTTTGACCTCCTTTTTACAGCTTTCACCTTGTTTTCTTTTACACCTGCAAAAGCCAGAATAACAAGATATGCAAACAAAGAGCATTCATAATAAATCAATGCCTCACTGTCCTGGAATAAACTTAGAGAGGCTGTTCTTTAAAGAATAGCTTCTTGTTTATAGTATTTCCATATGGGAAAGTTATTTGTGTCCGTTGTTTAACCAACCTTATTTTGGAGGATTTTGTTTTTAGTGTCGTTGAACTACACTAAATTATCCTGATTCTTTAGCCTGACCTCACTTATATATATATATAAAAAAAATAAAAATAAAAAATTCCCCACTCGCCCTGCGGGCGGTCTTTTTCATCCTTCAAGCTCGGGTCCTCTCACCAGAGGCCTGGGAGCTTGAGGGTCCTGCGCAGTATCTTAGCTGTTCCTAGGACTGCGCTCTTCTGGACAGAGATCTCAGATGTCGTTCCCGGAATCTGCTGGAGCCACTCTCCCAGTTTGGGGGTCACTGCCCCGAGTGTTCCAATTACCAAGGGGACCACTGTTGCCTTCACCTTCCACATCTTTTCTAGCTCTTCTCTCACCTCTTGGTATTTCTCGAGCTTCTCGTGTTCCTTCTTTCTGATGTTGCCATCACTCGGGATTGCTACATCTATCACTACAGATATATATATGTATATACATATAAATATATAAATATATAAATATACACACACACACACACACAGATTTCATTACAAAGGCTGAATAAAAAAGAACATAGAGCCTATAAAATGAAATCAATCTGATTTTCTTCTTGTTTCCTGCTTGAGAGATGATCCAATGGAAATATTTTCTTCCTTTTTGTTCAG
>VUQI01064066.1:0-15482 GCA_015106735.1 Paratilapia polleni
GGAACCAGCTCCCAGTTTGGATTCGGGAGACAGACACCCTCTCTATTTTTAAGATTAGGCTTAAAACTTTCCTTTTTGATTGAGTTTATAGTTAGGGCTGGATCAGGTGACCCTGAACCATCCCTTAGTTAAGCTGCAATAGGCTTAGGCTGCTGGGGGCTTCCCATGATGCACTGAGCACTTCCTCTTCCTCACTTCCTTTCACTCTCCATGTGTTTATACACTATTTGCATTTAATCATTAGCTATTATTAACCCTGTCTCTCTCCCATAGGTGTGCCTTTTTTGTCCTGTCTCCCTCTGCTCTCTTCTGTTTCTCCTCACCCCCAACTGGCTGTGGCAGATGGCTGCCCCTCCCTGAGCCTGGTTCTGCCGGAGGTTTCTTCCTGTTAAAAGGGAGTTTTTCCTTCCCACTGTTGCCAAGTGCTTGCTCATACAGGGTCGTCTGATTATTGGTGTTTTCTGTTTAATATTGTAGGGTCTTTACCCTAAAATATAAAGTGCTATATAAATAAAGTTGAATTGAATTGAAGATAAAAAGGGATAAAAGCTATACAAACCTACCTGGCCCTCTGTGAAAAAGTAATTGCCCCTTAAACTTAATAACTGGTTGTGCCACCCTTGGCAGCAAGAAGTGCAATCAAGCGTTAACTGGCAATGAGTCTTTCACGTCACTGTGGAGGAATTTTTGTCCACTTTTCTTCAGAATTGTTTTAATTCAGCCACACTGGAGGGTTTTTGAGCATGAACGGTCTTGTTTAAGGTCATGCCAAAGCATCTCAATTGGATTTAACTCCAGACTTTGACTAGACCACTCCAAAACCTTCATTTTGTTTATTTTGAGCCATTCAGAGGTGGACTTGCTGGTGTGTTCAATGTCAATGTGGATAATTTTTCTGCTGCATAACCCGTGTGCTTGAGCTTCTGGGCGCTCTTGGAAGTAATTTTGGTAGGCCGGTCATCCCTGGGAAGGTTCACCACTGTTCCAGGTTTTCTCCATTTGTGAATAATGGTTCTCACTGTGGTTCGCTGGAGTCCCAAAACCTTAGAAATGCTTTGTAACCCTTTCCAGACTGGCAGATATCAGTGACTTTGTTTCTGTTTCTGTTCTTCAGTTTCTTTAGATTGTGGCATGATGTGTTGCTTTTTGAGATCTTTTAGCCTACTTCACTTTGTCAGAGAGCCTCTATTTAAGTGATTATTTAAGGTAATTACTTTTTCACAGAGGGCCAGGTAGGTTTTGATATTTCTTTTCCCTTAATAAATGAAATAGTCATTTAAAAACTGCATTTTGTATTTACTCAGGTTATCTTTGTTTAATATTAAAATTTGTTTGATGATCTGAAACATGTAGCTGTGACATAAAAACAAGAAATCAGGAAAGGGGCAAATACTTTTTCACAGCACTGTATTTAAGAGAGTTGATCTGAAAGGTACCATGATTTAGTATTTGAAGCTATACGTATTTAGCACATTTCTAGGATGCATCCTAACCCTTCTAAACCTGAGAGATTCACCAGTGATCTGGTGAATGTTAATGCTCTGAGATGTAAGCCATCATTGGTGTTAGCCAATTGGTGTTAGGCACTCTAACCCAACCCAAATTAAAAGAAAGGGAAAACAGACATTTTTTTAGAAAAAAATGTGATTTTTATATATTTATTTATTTATTTATTATAATTCTAAGTGTGTCACTTAGAATTATATTTTTCTTTGTTCCCTGACCTCAGTTAAACAATCTGGATGAAGAAATGTTTATCTCTCCTCAAGGTAGCCAGATAGCTGCTATTATGTTTTAGGTCAGAAAGAAAGGCACTCCTTGGGACTTTGAATGACCTCAGAGGGTTAAGAGGCCAAACAATACTTCACGGTGGTACAGTGGTTACAGCTAGAAGGCCCTAGGTTTAAATCTCCTTGTCTCTAGGCCTTTCTTTGTACAGTTTGTATGTTCTTTGTGTGCCTTCATGCATTTCCTCCAGGTACTCCAGTTTCCTCCCAAAGACTAACTGGTGATTCTATTGGTTGCAGTGAATGTAAGACAGAAAAGATCTCAAGTTTATAGAGTAAAGTGATGTATGAAACAGGTAATGTGGCTTGTAGTGTAGAGCACTTTGAGTGGTCAGTAATTCTGTTTTATTTATATAGCACCAATTCAGAACAACAGACACTTTATATTGCAAAGTGAAGATCCTACAATGTTGGCGAGAAATCGTCAGCAATCAGACAATCCTCTATGAGCAGCTCTTGGTGACAGTGGGGAGGAAAAACTCAGTTTTAACAGGAAGAAACCTCCAGCAGAACCAGGCTCAGGGAGGGGCAGCCATCTGCCTGGACCAGTTGGGGGTGAGAGGAAACAGAAGAGAAAAAAGAGAGCACAGAGAAACCACAAACAACAAGCAGGACAAAATACAAACTGCCTGAGCCTATAGGAGCATAACTAAGAGATGGTTCAGCATCACCTGATCCAGTCCTAACTATAAGCTTTATCAAAAAGGGAACGTTTCAAGCCTAATATTAAAATTAGAGAGGGTGTCTGTCTTCCTAATCCAAACTATGAGCTGGTTTCGCAGGAGAGGGGCTGATAGCTGAAGGCCCTGCTTCCCATTCTACTTTTAGAAACTTTAGGAACCAGAAGTAAGCTATATAAATGCTATATAAATGCCATTCCCTTCCATGCTTGGTTAGCATGTGGCTAAAGAAACACTAACACCCCTAAGTGGTTCATCAGCCATCTAGTGGTTGTTAAGAGGGTCAAAATTTGACCTGTATTATTGTATTTCCAGTGAGGTTGGGATTGATTTGATATAAATTAATTTATTAACATTTGAAGATAATGATTTCAATAGTGAACTGACTAAAATAAGCCATTTAAATTCAACAGTCCTTCTAATATCTAAGACTGATAGAATAGCATGTGACTCAAATGTAGCCTAACCCTAACCCTACCCTTGAGTGGGTCACTGGTGACCTGGTGGATGTTGAGGTTAACCCTCTGAGATCTAAGTCATCAGCGGTGATAACCCTAACCCTGTATTTTAGAGAAAGGCAAAATAGACTGTTTTTGGGGGAAAAAAGTAAATAATTGTTGTTGCATATCAGGTAGCATGATCGTATTCTTTGTTCCCTGATTACCAGGACTTGGGAAAATAATTTAATAACAAAAATATATATATATTCTGATTGCCTAGGGTTAGAGTTAGGGCTAGGGTTGGGGTCTAAAGATTTAATATCTGCATTAATTTAAATTACAAATTAATTTATTTGTACTTAATGGGGTACTTGACAGTTGCCATTCACTATGCTCCTAGTGCCTGTACTACTGTCTGTAGCCAACGCAAAACAGTCAAACAGAAAATTAAACATTAGGGCCAAACATGACAAGTACAATTAAGCTAACACAGAGACAAAGTTGAAACAAGAGACAACAACAAAAAATAAAGATGCAAAACAGAAAAATTGGGTACACATTTATTTCATATATTTTTATGATTATTTATTTATACTTGAAAATGGATTGGTTTTTGTAGAGCATGTTTCTAGTCTTACTGACTGCTCAAATGTTAATCTGTCTCACAACTGCACCTGCAGCCAACTTGTTTTTCAACTGTAAAATGATACTGGAGCACCTGAAAAAACCCACCAGGCACAAGGAGAACAAAGGCCTCAGGAAGGTTCAATTCCAACACCTTCTTGCTGTGAGGTTATGTTATGTTAACCTCTGCACCTGCTTAACCCTTTATTTCCCGTCGGCCTGACAGCAGGCCCATTTTACAAGGGCTCTTTAAATTACCATAAATTATGGTAACTCTGTTACGGTAATGTAAAGAGCCCTTGTAAAATGGGCCTGCTGCCAGTCCAACGGGAAATAAAGCATTTGAATTCAGCAACTGAAAGATGAGAGGGTGAGCTTTATGGAACTTTACGGTACGTCAGTGGAATTCACGTGCAATGACGGGCCATTCACAGGTAAGTATTGATGCACACATGGAGCAGAGCCAGAGGGGGGTGTGGAGAAGCAGAAACGGTAATAAGGGGTTAAAAAAAAGAATAAGAACAATAGAATAGAATTCATAAAAAGCCAGACTGAGTGGGCATGAAGTGTCTAATTTTAATCATTTAAGAAGGGGGGAATGTTTTTAAATGTTTTTAAATTCTTCTTTTTATGTCAAATTGGAGAATTATACACTGATTTTCATTTTAAAACCTCCAGTCTTATTGTTTATTCCTTTCCCACTTTTCCTCTAAATTTTGTGACTACAGTGGTAATCTGTGTCAGAGTTGTATAGAGAATATTTGGTTTGACTTTAGACTAGAAGGCAGAAATCTGAAACCTTACTCAGTGACCTTTAAAATATTAAAAGATCCACCGGTAATTGTAGCTTTGCCTTTTGGAACTGTCATGAATATTCAATGACATAACATGAATCTGCACAACAAATCTAAGATCCTACATTTAGATGAGAGAAATTAGCTTTTTGTGCTTGGCTTTATTATTATAGTAGCATATTTTAATGTTTGCTGTAAACAAAGACTATTATTTAGCTCCTAATTTATTTATTGTTGAGGTTCCATCCATCCATCCATTTTCTACCGCTTATTCAGGACCGGGTCGTGGGGGCAGCAGCTTAAGCAGAGAAGCCCAGATCTCCCTCTCCCCAGCCACCTCCTTTACCTCATCCAGGGGAACACTGAGGCATTCCCAGGCCAGCCGAGAGATATAATCTCTCCAGCATGTCCTGGGTCTACCCTGGGGCCTCCTCCCGGTAGGACATGCCCAGAACACCTTACCCAGGAGGCGCCCAGGAGGCATCCTTGTCAGATGCCTGAACCACCTCAGCTGGCTCCTTTCAATGTGGAGAAGTAGTGGCTGTACTCTAAACCCCTCCTGAATGACTGAATTCCTCACCCTATCTCTAAGGGAGAGGCCAGCCACCCTTCGGAGAAAGTTCATTTCCACTGCTTGTATCTGCAATCTCGTTCTTTCGGTCACTACCCAAAGCTTGTGACCATAGGTGAGCATAGGGATGTAGATCAACCAGTAAATCAACAGCTTCGCTTCTACGCTCAGCTCTCTCTTCACCATGACAGACCGGTGCAGCGTCCACATCACTGCAGATGTGGCCCCAATTCGTCTGTCAATCTCCCACTCCCCTCTCCCCTCACTGAACAAGATCCTTAAATTCCTCCACCTGGGGCTGCAACTCGCACCTGACCCGGAGTGGGCACTCCACCCTTTTCTGGCTGAGAACCATGTCTTCAGACTTGGAGGTGCTAATTCTCATTCCTGCCGCTTCACACTCTGCTGCAAACCACTCTTGTGCGAACTGGAGGCCACCACCTAATGAAGCCAACAAAACCAAGCAGAGATTAGATTCTGAGGCCACCAAAGTAGAAGCCTTCAACCACTTGGCTCTTATGAACAGAATCGGTGACAAAGGGCAGCCCTGGCGAAGTTCAACACTTACCAGGAATGAGTCCAACTTATTGCCGGCAATACAGACCAAGCTCTCACAATGGTTGTGCAGGGATCGAATGGCTCATAGCATTGAGCCAGACACCTCATACTCCCGAAGCACCTCCTACAGGGTGCCCCAAAGGACGCAGTCGAATGCCTTCTCCAAGTCCACAAAGCACATGTAGAGTGGTTGGGCAAACTCCCACACACCCTCGAATATCCTCAAAAGGATAAAGAGTTGGTTCAGGATGAAAACCACAGTGTTCCTCCTGAATCCAGGGTTCGACTAAGGGACGAACAATCCTTTCCAGTACCCTGGCATAGACCTTCCCAGGGAGACTGAGTAGTGTGATCCCCTTATAGCTGGAGCACACCCCTCTGGTCACCCTTTTTTGAAAATGGGAACCACCGCCCCAGTCTGGCAATCCAGAGGCACTGCCCCAGATCTCCATGCAACGTTGCAGAGGTGTGTCAACCAAGACAGCCCTGCAACATCCAGGGCCTTAAGGAACTCAGGGCAAATCTCATCCACCCCAGGGGCCCTGCCACTAAGGAGTTGTTTAACTACTTCAGTGGCCTCACCCCCAGTGATGGGCGAGTCGTCGCCCTTGTCCCCAGACTCTGCTTCCTCCACGAAAGATGTGTCAGTGGGATTAAGAAGGCCCTGGAAGTATTTCTTCTACCGCCCGACTATATCCTCAGTTGAAGTCATCAGCACCTCACCCGCAGTATACACTGTGTGAGTAGAGCACCGCTTTCCCCCCTGCCAGAAAGTCATGGCCTCACCGAACTCCCACACCCGAGTTTTTGCTTCAGCTACCGCCTGAGCTGCGCTTCGCTTGGCCTGCTGGTACATGTCAGCTGCCTCCAAAGTCCCATAGGCTAATCAAGCTCCTTCTTGGGACTCCTTCTTCAGCGTGATGGCTCCCTTCATCTCCAGTGTCCACCATCTGGTTCGGGGATTACCACCACAACAGTCACCAGCCACCTTCACCCGAGTGTCCAGAACACACGACCACAGATCTGATGATACGATTACAAAATCGATCATCAACCTGCGACCTAGGGTGTCCTGGTGCCACATGCACTAATGAACACGCTTATGTTCAAAAATGGTGTTTGTTATGGACAAACTGTGATTTGCACAGAAGTCCAATAACAGAACACCACTTGGGTTCAGATCGGGCAGGCTGTTTCTCCCAATCACGCCCCTCCAGGTCTCATTGTCATTGCCCACGTGAACATTGACGTCCCCCAGTAAGACAACGGAGTCACCAGTTGGAGCACCCTAGGTAATTTAAAATGTATTGTTTTAAATGTTTTAAATCTGACATTGGATTGGTACATGATGTGTTGCTGAAGTTACCTGATTATAGATACCTGATTTCCATTGTGTGAAATGTCTTTAAAACAGCCCTGAACAATAATATTTGTCATGTTATTCAAAGATTTTGTGAAAATATTGGACACTTTAAACAAGTGCAGGGTAAATAGCAGTAGGCTATTGTGGAACAATTTATTGTAATGGACTATGTTGCCTGGCACACAGCAGCCTGCTGTGTTCATGCTCACTGTTGGGTTAGATCAAGGGTCCTCAATTTGAATTTAAGATGATGATGCTCTTTAATAAAGTCCACTTTAATTCTAGCTTTATACTGCATGATAGCTCAATGTTACATGGTAGCTGATGTAACATCAGCTTATATATTGTAGAATATACTTGGCCAAATCCATAAAGAACAGGAAACCTCTGAACCACAAGCAGCACAGGTCAACTGATCAAAGCCTGTACATAAAGAGAACAAATCTAATGGAGCTTACAGTACAAATTAATTTGTGAGATACTTTGAGGTGAATCATTTTTTCCGCTACACTGCTACATCGGATCTTAGAGGTACCCCACCTGCCAAATCCCACTTTAACCCATGCACATAACTGAATTGCATTCTCAATCAGTTTCCAAGAGAAATGTACTTTCTCACTGATTGCTTTTCTTTGTGACGTATCACAGTATCTCGTGATCATTGTAATAACGTGGTCATTTACTTTCTTGCACCCCACAATGCACCACTCCTTCCCACACTACATTAACCACATTACATGATGCTGCAACCTTTCTAGAAGAAAAGATGTTGCCCTTTAAATATAACTGAGGGTACACTTTAGGTATTTGATCCCAATTTTTAATAGACATGAGTGATCATTCATACTTTAAGGGGATGGCTATGCACTCAACAGACACTTTATTAGGTACACCTTGCTAGAACTGGGTTAGACTCCCTCTGCTTTTAGAACTGCCTTAGTTCTTTGTGCAATAGATTCAACAAGGTGCTGGAAACATTTCTCAGAGATTTTGGTCAGAGATTTTGATATGATAGCCATTGCTGCATATCTATAATGCTAATCTTCCTGTCATAAGGTTTGTAGTGAGAGGACGCAAATGCAGGAGGCACATGGAGGCAGACTTCAATAAACAAAAGGAGAGTCTTTAATATTCACTAAAAGGAGGAAACTCATTAAAGTCCACAAAGTGCAGCAACAATAATCCAAAGAACAGGGGAGTCAAACAGGACTACACATACGGAACAGAAACACGGAGCAAAACAGATGCTCTGACAAATGACCTTCCCAGCAGAGCAGGCTCTGGCAAAGCATCTGTTATCACAGGGGTGGGACAGGCACTGGAGCCCCCAGATGACACAGGATCAGGCACAGTGGGTACAGCAGGCAGCTCAGGATCAGGCACAAGGTAGGCACCAGGTAGTTCAGAAACCGGTGCAGGAGTAGTGTCAGACGGCCCAGGAACCTGTGCACAGGAGGCTGCAGGTTTGGTTGAGAGGCAGCTTGCCGTGCATCAGAATCTTGGAGAGTCATCTTGGAGAGCCATGTTGGTCAGGGGACTCCTGATCAAGTTTCTGGAAAGGCCTTCCCAAAGCTCCGACCTCAACCCTATTGAAAATTTGTGGACTACTCTTAAAAGCCAAGCGTGTGCCAGGAAACCTACCAATTTAAATGAACCCTATCACTTTTGCCAAAAAGCATGGTCAAATATCCAGCCTTTTTCAGGGTCATTAAAGATGTATGCTGTACAATCATTCCACCCTGGAAAAAGAACAGCTTAATAAAAACATTAAAAGCCCAAAATTGCCATGACATCCATGCCCATGATGACTTTATGTACACTTTTGACCACAACTGCAGTTGCTGCCATGTGACTGGCTTATTAGGTATTTGTTTTAACAAGCATTTGGGCAGGTGTCCCTAACAAAGTGGCTGGTGAGTGTATGTATATATATTGTTGAGTGGTGGATGTTCATATTAAACATGGCCAAAGTGTCAAATAATGGGGTCATCATATGCAGAAGTAAGCCCTATATGATGGCAGTAAGAGAGGATTCTCTTATTATGGTCATCTCAGGCACACATCTCTAACTGTGAGTTAGAGATGTGTGCCTCGTCTCTTTATTTATCCAGTTTCCTCTATGAAAAAAGTGGACTGATCGTGAGCATGTGGGCATTCCTTATTACAAATGCAACCAACTCTCCTTGTGATCCTATTCTGGGATTTAATACAGTTTTATGACGCACAAGCCATGGGGAAGCTCACCTCACAAGAAGGTAATTAAATAAAGTTTACAGCAGCTCCCCTTGAATCAGCACAGCCAATCCAGTCTTGCTATTTTTGCACCAAGTGACTGTTCAGTCAGAGACATGCGTGTCAAGGAACTTACCCATTTATAGCAAACGGTTCCAACGTTTGAGTTTATAAGAAAGGCTGAGCTTTCTGAAGGAGAGCTGGAAAGAGTAACAACAGAGGTTATAGTGGCACAACTATTTTCATCTTTATGCATACATGGACATTAGATCAGCAGAAATAGAACAAACTTCAAACAAGGTATGGAGAGTTGCAGTGTCACAGTAACACCTGCACTATATATATGTTTAATGTTACTAGGCAGCAAGTAGTAGCCAATCAGCAGAGGAAGCATCAATGAAGCAATCAAAGTGCTCTGCCAGAAATAATGTGGAGCATATGTGGGGAAATAATTTTTAAGAATTTTTAAACAGACATTTCCATTTGCTTTTAAATCTTATTTTATAAGCGTTGGCAGTCTGTTTAAATGAAGTCCAATTACATTCAAACAACATACACATTTTACTACAGTACATTATTACTACACAACTGTTCTGTGTTTTGAGAATTCACTAGATTTTACACTGGGTATTATTATCCTATGAGGTGTTATAGCAGACAAGCAGATTCTTGGAGACTTCTGAATTTATCAGTGATGGCTACTTTGCTTGTTTCTCCAATGTGTCAGAGTGTGTGCAAATTAGCTGCATGCTTTCAGCTGTGCTTCCAGTCTGTTGTTTCATAAGAACGGAGAGACACTTTGTCAGTCAAGAATGAAACTAGCCAATATTGTTCAAGTTAACAGTTCGCAAGAGGAAGAGTTCAGTTCATACAGATTAAAATTTAATAGCTCAAGTTCATAGTCCACAATTAAGATTTTTGAGGTAAGTTTACAGTCACGTCAATGAGCTACTTTACATTTATTTTCTCGTGTTTTTCTTTTTTAAATGATCTTTTTCAGGAGAAGCTACTTTAATTTCCTCCTTCATGGCAACTGTATGGAGGTAATATTTGTTATAACTTTTGCGGTTGCTGCCTCATGGTCTTACCCTTGGTAATGACTTCTTGTCATCATCAATTACTCGCAGATATTTGCCAAGACTGGCCAGATGCTTCAACTCAATGTGACTTTTTAAATTTGGTGCCAATGTCTCTCACCTTCTGACTGAAAAATGTGAGATTTTTTTTCTGCCTCAATCTGTACCAAATGATTCATAAAACTCCTTCAATTTTCCATAGGGACTGATTTCAGCCGTACCACTAGCACACTCTCAGAAAATAAAGTATCTTTTTCTACCTTTAGCAAGTGTAGCGGTTTGGAACTCTAAGGTTCTGCTGTTATACCCTTGACAGGGGTATTTCTTTGTGCTCTTTTAGTCTGAACCTTACAGTGTCCAGTCTTGAGCCTCTGTTGACAATGTTGTTCCTTAAGGTAATGTTACCCAATTAATTTACTTAATATAATTTTTAGGATTATTTGTTCATACACATGGAAATTGACTGGCATTTGTATAGCACTTTTTTTTTTTTACTCTCACTGATTACTAAAAGCTTTATCTATTTCATATTTGCACCTACAGCCAACTTGGAATCACCAAACACGTTACAACCTAACATGCATGTTTGCACCCAGGGAAAGTCCCACCAGGCAAGCGGAGAACAAAGGCCTCAGGTAGGTTCAAATCCAGAACCATGGGTAAACATAGTTACCTTGAGGTCTAATAGGTTGGATATGTAAGTGATGGGCAGGAGGAGGAGTACAGAGCACTAGAGGATATTTCTGTGGAGTGGTCTGTCATTCATCAAAATCATTTGATTTTGAATGCGACTAAGACCAGAGAGATGGTGATCGACTTCAGAGAGAAGAGGTCGGCTCACGACCCATGTCTATCCTGGGACAGGATGTTGGTGTAGTGGAGGAGTACAAGCACCTGGGCATCCACATTGACAACAGGTTAAACTGGAAGACCAACAGAGAGGCTGTAATGGTAAATGGACTGGTTCTTATATAGCACTTTTCTACTCTACTTGAGCACTGAAAGCACTTCATACAACATGTCTCATTCACCCATTCGTTCATACATTTCTCTATGCTTCTCTAAGTGCTTTCTATCTAACATTCACCCACATTCACACTCCAATGAATGCATTGGGGGTAACTCAGAGTTCAGTATCTTGCATGCAAACTGGAGTAGCCAGGGATCAAACCACCAACCTTCCAATTAGTTGATGACCCGCTCTACCTCCTGAGCCACAGCCACCCCTGTATACAAGAAGGGGATGAGTAGGCTCTATTTCCCAAGAAAGCTGAGATCCTTCAATGTGCACAGCAAAATGATGGCAATTTTCTATCAGTCTGTTATGGTGAGAACAGTTTACTTTGCTGTCGTTTGCTGGGGGGAGCAGCATCGGAGTTAGTGACACCAGCACACTGAATAAACTGATCAGAAGGCTGGCTCTGTGATTGGCTGCAGGCTGGACACATTTGAAACTAGAGAGAAGAGAGGAGGTCACTGAACAAACTATTATCCAACATAGATAATCCTGACCACCCTCTGCATCACTTAGTGTACAGGCAGCGGAGCACCTTCTCTAACAGACTGATTCAGCTCTGTTCCCACAAGGACAGATATAGGGAATCTTTCACTCATTCCAATAACTCTTTATAATACAGTACATCTGTCTGTCATCTTATGTCATGTTGTCTGATATTTACTATCTATTGCATGTATTAAGCCATTTTAAATTCTGTTTACTTGTTATATTATCATTATTATTATTATTATTACTATTATTATTATGTAGACTGTACATGCAGGGACTGAAAAGGCCTTTAAGTATATCCCTATTTTTAATGGCAAAAAAGTTGCATTGTTGTTTACAGTGCATTATTAGACCCATTCAGTCTTATGAGAATGAACAACATTCACTTCAGTTGCAAACACTGTTTACTCACTTTACTGTTCAATAACAACATTAGCGTGCTCAATGAACAAAAACATAAAAAAGGCACAGAAATGGTGACAAATGTGGATGAGACTGACTCACCTGCATGGATTGTTTTAAGAGTACATAACAAGGCCTAAATCAGCATGTTTCTCTGGCCATTTCTTTATACTCAGTGACTGCTATGACAGATTCCATATACAAATAAACAAACAAATATGTCATTCAGTGCTTACTGGTTAGCGCTAACCCAACAAAATACCAATTAAAATATCAGGTTGCATGGCAATAAAAAGTAAATAAAAATGGCAGCTGAGCACCAGATACACATACATTAACATTACACTTATAAGATGTACAACCTTCGTGTATGCAGGATTGCCTCCCTTTGGGGCTTTAGGTGCACTGTTCTTGTTGAGTGAGGTTAATGATGTAGAAATTGAGGTGATTACTTGGAGTGTGGTACGTTCCCTGGCCTGGGAAAACTCAGCTCCACCACCTGTTACCTCGGTCTTAGCCTCTTCTCCCACAGCTTGCCTGTGGAGGATAACACTAGCCTACCTGGCTTCCCACCGCAGCGGTTGGAGGTTAAATGGATTCCACCCCGCCGCTCTCTTATCATAACTGTCTGCCATTCTGTCAGAGTAGACCACAAATGCAATTCCCTTACCCTGGGGTAGACGAAGCAAGGCATCTGTTACACTTAATAAAGTGCTGACCTAAATTTAACTCTGCTCTCTGCTATTTATGTGGTCCACACAGGTTGAAGAACCAGAGAGAGGGGCTTCCTTTTGTTTATGAGTGCTGTCTCAAGTGCTTGTAAATTCATTTAAATGGACATAAATAAGAAAGAAAGTACAGTTTTAGCCACACTTTCTGTAGCAGTGTCACGCAGCTGCTGAGTTAAAAGCAAGCATTCCAACTTAACATTAATCTCAGAAAGGCAAATAATTAATCATCTGAAAATGGAGTTTTAATATTCCTCCCTTTCACTTGACAGCTGGTTGGTCTCCTATTAGAGCTCGTCCGCCCAAACCCACTGGCCTTTTCTGTTAATGACTGAAGAGGACTGATAGACTGCAGAAATCGTTCTTCTTCGCAAGTCATTTAGTCTCATTTTCATCTTTCAGAAGTAGAAACAAGAAAAAAAGACTGGACGGAGTGAAATTATTTCCCTTGTCCTTGGGATACTTGCAATGCTTCCAGAGATGAGTCACTACCATGAGACAAAACAGAATAATTCAGGTCTGTATTTGAATTTAAAAAAAAGTTTTATAATTGAAACAAAATTAAAGGTGTGACCACATTCTCAGTGCTAGTCCTTTTTGATTCAAATATCATTACAAAGACTGGATGGATTGCCTTGTCATTTGGTACAGATGTTTAATGTTCCTTACAGGCTGAATTGCAGTCCTTTGCTTATCCCTTGATTTTTCCCCAGTGGCTCAAAATTTTCCCTTATCCTGTGAAATAGCTCAACATTTATTGATTGGACTGGCACAAAATTTGGTAAAAACGTTAATGAATTCCAAATGATTTGTCTTAATGACCAACAACAAGACTATTCATGAGTTACATACACTACATGACCGTATTTGTTGTCGCCATTTAAGGTTTGGTTTTGTTTACACACAAAAACCCCTTGGCAGGCTTAAAGAAAACACATTGCTTTGGCTTAAAGTGGAACTATTATACTAATTTACAACTTCATATATTTTTTGTTGGACTCTACTACAGTAGCTTTGCATGATTCGCTGTTCAAAATAATCCAAATAGCCAACTTTCTTCTTATTGGCTGCCCATTGAGTAGGTGGGGCTTCTTTGGTCACAGCCAGATCATGTAAGGCATATCCCCTCAATATATCATACAAACATTGAAGTAGAAAAAAACTGTCTGAAACTGAGCAGTCCAAAGCCTGACTTCATTAGCTGAAACTTTCTTCATGATTAAACCTCTGAGGTTGACAACGCCAACCCTAACTGTAACCACAGGCAATCAAAATATGTGATTTTTGCTTTTATTAAATTGTTCTTTCAGGTATTGGTAATCAGTGAACAAAGAACGTCATTGTTCTAACTGACACACGTAAGAAAATATGCACATTAAAAAACAAACAAACAAACAAAAAGATTCCCTTTTGCCTTTCTGGAAAATGTAACTTTAGGGTAGGGTTAGGGTTATGACCTATGATGACTTAGCACACACACACACACACACACACGCGCACACACACGCACGCACACACACACACACACACACACACATTATTTGTTTAATAAAAACATGCACTATGTATGACAGAAAGCAAGGACAAGCATCAATCCCTTTTAGGGCTTTGAGATCTAAGTTCTCATCAGAGACCTTAACCTTCACATTATGTTGCAGAGAAAAGCAAAAAGGACTTTTCTGGAAAACATGGAAAACATGATGCATGTCAGTTAGATGTTTTTTTGTTTTTTTTGACTGTGATTGCCAAGACTTGGGAGAACAATTTTTACTGTTATGGTTTGCAGCTAGGGTTGGGGCCATCGCTGATGATGAATTAGATCTTAGAGGGTTAACCCTCTGAGGTCTAAGTCATTGTCAGTGATGATACCACCCCTAACCCTACCTCTAACCCTAAGCAATCACAATACAACACAAGTATTGTTTTTATTAAATTGTTCTCCCAAGTCTTGACAATCAATGAACAAAGAAAACAATCATTCTCACTGACACATAAAAAACTAGTTCCCTTTTTCCCCAGAAAGTCCATTTTGGCTGTTGAAAGTTCTAGTAAGATTGTAAGTAAACCTTTGAGCTTTGATTATATCAGCACATTTCATACAGCTCAGATCTGAATTCTGTATTTGTTAAAAAAAGAAGAATAGAGGTGGGATTTAGGTGGGACTTTTCTAAACCTAATGACTGCTATGGCTATATGTAGTAGGTTTTTATGGGTAAAATTTATTACAGTCATTTAACTAACTGTTTGACAATTATACATGGTTGATGTGTAGTAATAATATGGTCCAGTGGTATCACTTTTCTGTATATGCCATTACTAAGAATGGTTTCTCACTTTTACTAGTAACAGTTAACTTGAAGCCTGATCCTGGCATTTACCCTTCATGTGCTGCAAAGAAAGGAGAAAGTGAGAGAAACCTACAAAGGATAAAGAGCAGGGGCAAAGAGCTTCTACTCTCCTGTGTAGATTTACTGATCTGTCACGACTTTATGTGGTCGAAATGGAAAAGAGAATTGGGCTATGTTTACAGCACCATAAACCTTTCTTTTAAAACCAAGGACTCGGCCACCCTGAAACTGTAGCGTAGCACCCATAAAACTGAGGCTAACACCGTCTTTTAAATCTGATGAAACATTTATCGATTCTTTTTAGATCTTATTTTATTTGCTCTTCTTTTTCCACCTCTGGGTTAATAGAAGCAAATCAAAGGACAGCAGGGA
>VUQI01064066.1:15502-32153 GCA_015106735.1 Paratilapia polleni
CAAGTTGGTGAAGGTTTGAACTCAAAAAAAAAAAAAAGAAAAGAAGAGAGGGCTGTTGTCAGAAAATAAAGTTCAGTTTGATTGTTTCACTTTATTTAACCTCTGAACATCCACCAGGTCATTGGGAACCAATGTAGGGTTAGGAGTAGGGTTTTGGTTAGGATAACATCCACAGTTTTTATAGAATTTTTATAGAATTTTTGCCCAAGAGGAAAAGCTTTTAACAAAAAAACAAAACAAAACAAAAAAAACCCATCCATCCATCCATGTAATGCCAAAATTGGAACTGCACTTGAAAGGTAACATCTTCTAGTACCTGAAAATTTGCCTATTTAGAATGTGGCTAAAACAAATTCAACCTTCTGTGGTCTAATTCATCAGCTCCAGAGCCTTTATAGCTACAGAAGAGACAGTAATAGAGGCACTGGGAGCATAGTGAATGGTAACTGCAAAACTGCAAAATACCACATTGTAGGTCAAAGTAATCACAGATATTAAATCTTTAGACAGCAAAGATTAACCCTCCAAGGTCTAAGTCGTCATCAGTGATGACCCCCAACCCCAATCCTTACCCTAACTTTAACCCTAGACAATCATAATATGTACTTTATTATTATTTTTTTTTTTGTTGTTGTTGTTTTTTTCTTAAATTATTTTTCCCAAGTCTTGGCAATCGGGGAACAAAGAAAATAATTGTTCTCACTGACACACATCAAAACTATTTAGATTTCTTTTCCAAAAAAGCCCAGTTTGCCTTTCTCCAAAATATAGGGGTTAGGGGAGGTTTTTGGGTAAGGGAATACCTCTCAAAATTAAATAAAGCAGTTCCATCCATCCATTTTCTTCAAATGAAGCATCTATGCTGTTATATATTTTTTTTCTTGATGCAACATTGTAGATTTCATGAATGTTTTATTCTACATTGCATTTAAATACACTCCAGATATATGTGATGCACTACATTTTTATTATTTTCAGCACAACTTTAAACAGTTTATTGGATTATTGCTAAATATTGCCTGTCTTCTCCCTTCAGTTTGGCCTCAAGGCCATAGAGACCAACTTCATCTTTCAAAACAGCTGTTAAATGTACACTTTGATTTAAAAGAATAAGGGCTCAGTCATTTGCTCAAACAGCAGGGCACTTTAGTGTTTAGCAAACATTTTTCAAAAACAGAGAAATGCTACATTTGATGAAGACTATTTCCAGCGGTGGATTAACATACAGTTGGTGTTGTAGTGATTATTGACTTCACCAGAAGCTAGAGGCAGTAAAAGTGTGTGTGCATGTGTATCCACATATGTCTGTTATTAACATTTTGTTAGGTCTATAAAATGCATGTGCATGTCTGTTTTTCAAATCTAAATTATCAGTGTTTCTATACACACAACTCAAATATCTGCCAGTAGCCAAGTGTGATATATTTCCTGTTATTGCTACATTTTCCAAGCCACCATTTAAACCACAACACATGGATTGATAGAGACATCTCTTCGCTGTCACTAACCCAGTCTAATAAAAAAAAAACAGTATTTATCACTTCACAGCACTTCATTTAAAGCTATAGCAATAAATATATGTGAACATATCAATTTTGCTTCAAAGAAACAAACAGGAAAGAAATTATACAGTAGAATTGCTCTTCAGCTCATCAGCTGTGTTATCATAATCATCATTGGAATAAAATTTCATGTTATCATTGACTGTGTTTGGAGTCCTCCTATCAAACATCATCAGCCAGTCTCCAACTGTGTCAATTCGTTGTTTGCTGCTATGCAGGCAGTATACTATGGGTTTATAAGAAGCTTTCCACCATGAGAAACAGAAAAGTTGTGGCTAGATAAATGAAGCAATGCGTGAAAAGCTACTTCTGGGGCTGAATAATCAAGCCAATGTAAAAGTGCCAAAAACTGCAGTTCCTCTAATGGCCACTTGAGGCTCCAAAACTGAGTCAATCTCTATCGACCCCCAACATTAAAATGTCCACGTTTACAGCACAAATGAACATGTTTACAGCCTGGAAAAGGGGTTTTGGACTCTATAGATAATTTCCCTCTTCACAACAACTGTACAGTTATTAAAGGCTAATAATTGACAGGTGTGCTGACAGAGACAGCTGTAGCTGATAGCTGTTGGCTCTGAACTGAACCTCCTGTTTGTGCTGTCGATGCCTTTTGATGCATTGTTAATAAAATGATCTGCTTATGCATGTAGTTCCCTAACCAAGCTTGCCAGCATTAGCTGGTAACTTAGAACTCCTTTTTCACATCAGTAAATGGTCACTTCTGACTTAATAAAAACAACAACAAAAAAAAAAAACAACAACATGGCAGCGCCCAAAATTCTAATGTTGGCATTTCAAAATGTTGAGTCCAAAACCCAGTGGGTGATATCACCATGGTTATGATGTTTTACATACAGTCTGTGGTTAAAAGACAGCAATACATTGCAGAATTGTGTGAGAGTTCTGCAGATATGTCATGTGATCCATTACCAAAATAAAATATTGTGTATAGCTGCTTTAATTAGTACAGGTTTCTAAGTTTCCTTTAAATTGGTAAATTATCAATTTCACATTAAGAAAAACATCAAAACACTGTTATTCTTAGACTACATGACTCACGCAATTAAGGTTTAATTGCAGCTCACTCTGGTAAAATGTGGACACACCTGATCTTAAGCATGCATCAATACCCAGAGAGAACCCACGCAGGTACAGGGAGAACATGCAAACTCCACACAGAAATGCTCCAGCCACCTAGTAGATTTGAAATCAGGACCTCCTTGCTGGGAGGCAGCAGTGCTAACCATCGCACCACAGTGCTATAGAAATGATGTTCATATAGGATGGTCATGCTTGTCTGTCTTAGAAGAGAGCAGCGAAAACTTCAGGAGGAAACCTGTTTGTTTTTAAAGTCTGTCCGTTCTTTCCAGATTTTTGACCACTGCAGCTTTAAAATGATAATATTTCCATCATTTAGGAAGCACAGTGGCTTAGTAGTTAGCACTTAGAGGGTCATGGTTTTGAACTGTTGCTCATAGGGGGTCGTTGGATTGTTGGGGTTTCTGTCTAATATTGTAGGGTCTGTAGCCTACAATATAAAGCACCTTGAGGTGACATTTGTTGTGAATTGAACTGAACTGAATTGAATTGAATTGAACTCAGACTGAGCCCTTATTAGTGGAGTTTAAATGTTCTTCCCGTACATATGTGGGTACTCCCAACAAACTCCAGTGTCTCCCACCAAAAATCTAAGAAACAGTTTAGATGGAGTACTTAAATACAGTGATATAAGCACAAGACATAAGACATAAATTAAAGTAAATTAAGCTAGTGGCATACAGTATCTTTGTTCATATGACTAAACGCAGCTAAAAGAGGTAACAGAGTCAAAGTCGTGCTGTCTGTAATGAAAATACATACACACAAACAGAATGTTGATGCACAGCAACAATTAGATTGCATTTTTGTGACTCCTTCACCTTTTGCCAGGGCTCGTCTCTCATACACCTCCTCCCACCCTATAGTTTTTGCATGCACTGCACGCTGCCTTTAATTTTTTTCTTGTTTCATTCTGTCTGAATAAGAGAGGAGACAAAATAGAACTGTCTGGGGAGGTTTGTTATGAGAAAGATAGAGGCGGATCGGACTGTTAATTTCAAGAATTTTAGAATGAGCTTTACTGCTTCAGACAATTTACATCCTGGGGTCTTCTCGCCCTCACTCTCATTTTATTGTTACATCTTCACAGACATATATTTCATGATGCAGACACTAATAGCACAGCTATGGCTGGAGTCCCTGCAGTGAGCTGATGGCTCACTGTTGTTTTGTTCTAATAGACAGCCTTTTTCATTTGAAAAAGTTGACCCTTTATTATGGATGACTTTTCTATTTGGAATTAATATTAGTAATGTGGAATATACAAGTAAATACAGATAATGGACAAGTACAAATTGTTCATTAAAAGTATATGGTTATTTACTTTTGCCTGCTCTGCACTTACAGGGAATAAAAGAAGGTGCTCTTTTCCCTCATTCACCTTTTGTTAAGCCTTTCACTCTTCACTTCCATCCAACAATGAATATATTCAGTTGCCTCAATAGACCGATGGTCCCTTTCATTAAGTCTGAGTCATGTAATTTAGATTAGTACTCAAGCACATCAGTGGGCAGTGCTTGACTCCCTTATTTGTCGAGCTCAAAAGAAAGGAAATTTGGAAGCCACCTCAGTCCATCTGTCCATCTCACACGCTTCTTACAGGATTTTGGACAAACTTCAGGGAATTATGTGCATCATTGTTTCTTTCCAGCAATGGCTAAACAGTAATCCATAAGGGGTGTGGCAACATTTATGTAATTGTCTGATGAGTCATATAGTAACTTGTAATGCCCACCACACACTACAAGACTTTGAAATTACTTATTAAAGACACCCTCTCACTGCTAAAGACAATGTGTCAGTTTCTAGTTACTAGTTATAGGCTATAAGATTTTGCAAAGTCTGGATATTTTACAGGATCACATTTTGCAAGACTACAACCAGATTCCTTTTCCCATCATGCTCCCAGTGGAAATTTACAAGAAGAAAAATTAGAAGAAGACACAGTAGAAAGCGGAAAGAAGGCACTTACTGGTTGTTGACAATGAATGAGCTTCAATATTTTCTTGAGCAAAGACATAAAACTTGGCATAATATTAAACGTTTGATTTTATGGGACCATTAAGATCCGACAAGGACTGACTTCAGACGGTCTGACTGAGTTTTATGGCCACTTTACACCAAACAACTGAGACAACAGGAGTAAGGCACATCTTTTAGTAAAACAGAGAAGGTTTTCTTGTGATGGTGGATCCCGAGTGACACTAATTGCTTGAAAAGTTGGTGTAAGGCCAGTTATAGAGGCTCTACTTCGATTTGAACCCAACGCAGAAGTGCCAAAAACTGCAGCCTGGTTCCAAAAATGAGTCAATCCTGGTAGAATCCCATGTTAAAACGCCCAGTGTTACAACATTAAAAACCACATTTACAGCCTGGTACAAAAAGCAGTCTACCTCACATTTCTAGACTTCCTTAAACTTGGCATCCATGATAGATGGATGCTACAGGCAGCCATAGCTGCCAGTTATCTGCTCACCTCTGCTAAATTGAATCAGTGAACTGGACTTCTCGACCGTGTTTGTAGCATTGTTGACATTTGGAACAGTTTTAATACAATTATCTGACGAATAATATGACTTGCTGTGCAGTTAATTGTACTGACAGACCGTACAAGAAGTTTGTGCTTCAGTTTTGGTGAGTGAAAGTCAAGTACATAATTTGGGATGCATCCATAGAGTACAGATGCAGCTTGCTAACCATGTTTGCTAGTGTTTGCTAATAACTTAACATTCCACCACCTTCAAAATAGGAGTGATAATGGGTGATGTCATGGTGGCTACAGGCATTCTTTATATACAGTCTATGGAATGTACAATCATAATAGAAGTGGGTGGGTGAGACGGTTTATGGGATGGTTTGGGGAAGGCCCTTTGATTTTGTGGAGTTTCTTTTCACTAGTGGTGCTATAGAAAAAAAAATTAATGAGAGGATCCTTGTTTGTTTGGACATACAGGTTCATGAATGAACATGTGACTGAAATGATGCATGTTCCTGCTGAAAGTTTCACATGACTCCACTGGTTACAATGCTGCAAAGCTGCAGGTCTGGATACAAAGCTCAGGAATCAAGTTGATTTTTTTTTTTCCTGGGTAATGGATGTCATCAATGATGTCACTTATTGTACAGTGTCAGCTGATGTTGCGGTCTCTGGTTTTGCTTCAGGTGGGGCCCAAAGTGCTGACAGTGATACAGTGATAGCGCCAATGGCATCAACCTTTTTCTAGTAAAGCTTTATAAAGTCTCTTTGTTCGGTCCTTTTTGTGAATGAAACATGAAGTGCCCTCCAAAAGTAAGTTTTCTTTCTTCTGTGGGCAGGTCTTTGAACTTGAGATCAAAACACAGCAATAAGGCAAAGTCTAGTCTTTTTCCTTTATTTCACACTATTTATATGCACATGCATTTTGTCATTTCATCGGTAGAGCTATATTAATCTTGAGTGCCCATTTATTGATGTGCAAAATTAAGTTAGCAAATGAATGTCAAAGGGAATTGTAGGTACTGTTGTGATAATTTGGTTGCAATAATGTCATCAATCTACAAAGAATTGATATGAATAAATATATACTCGTCTGACATGGCTCTCCAGGGTTTCAGCAAGGCAAGTTTAAGACCTTTGCTTTCTCTTGCCCATAAAAGCTTTGGTTGGTAGGCAATGTGTTTAGGCTCATGGGTATTGTTGCTGCCATCATCTGTTCCATCATTAATAAAGGCAAGCGGAAATTTTCCAGAAGCAGCTATACATGAGGCTGTGGCAATGACATGAGCTGCTTCATGTTTTGGAAGGGAATGGTTTGGATCATGGGCACTTTTTAAAGTGCTCCCTTCTCTTTGGTCAAGGCTTCTTCTGGACTCATCTCCTTAATACTTCAGAAGCTTTGTGGTTTGTCTGTGTATTTCTTGGCAAATCCCAGTTGCTGCTGCTAAGTTTGCATCTTCCCAGTCCAGCCAGTGTAATCCTGCTATTGAAGTCTTCTACAAGCTTATGAACTGTGGATTGTGATATCTTCATACCTGTGCTCTCTATGAACTGGCGTTGACTTCTCTGACAGTTGGTTTGGCTTCTATTTCACAGTCTGAAGGTTTTTCTGTTACCAGATATAGTTGTTGTCCATGGATGACCTGTCCAGTCCACTAGTTATTTCTGTTTTACACCACTGTACTTGAGAGATACATTTCCTGTGCTCTTGTTCTCAATAACTTTTATTTTCTCTTCTGGCAGATGAGCTGTGTTTTTTTCTGTTATTGTGGGTGTAAGCCTTCTGACTCCAACTGTAACCTCAGCAGATGGAAATGAAGGCTAGATACCCTCTGTCCTTTTATGGGTAACGAACAAGACAGACAATAAACAATACAATACAGTAGACAACATGTTACACCAGTCAGTCATGCATTTTGTACACCTGAAGGTAGAGGCAATCAATGCAACATGGCCATATCTGAAAAATAGGATGTAAATAGAAGACCTTTAAATTTAACTTTTTAAAATGTATTTGTCAAACAATTTGCTAAACTGTTGGACCAATAGATACAAATTTTGTGACAATCCATTCATGTGCTGTTGAGATATTTTACTAAAGAAAAGCAAACCTTGTAGTGATGCTTTATGAAAAATCTGGAGCTCACAAAAATGTTCATTTTAACTTGGACCTCCTGGTGGCGCCAGGGAAAAAGTGAGAGGGAAATCAAAGCCGTTAGATCATCCTCTGTGCACCATGGCAGTGTGTACCAAATCCAAAAGTTGTCAATATAATCGACTACATGCAAAATATTTAAGCCTGGTGGTGGTGCTTATGCAAAACAACTTGTGTGATTTAACATTACTTCACTCTGTCACCCATTCATATCACTTCTCTTGGTTGTCATTCTGGTTTTTACAAGTTTCCATACAATTCCAGCAAATAACTGACAAGAAGTTAAACTGATCATTATAAGAAATGCTGTCACACACTTCCTAATCTGTGTTTTCATCTTATGTGCTTAAGACATTTAATTAGAGGGCATTTCACTCCATATGAGATGCAATTTGACTTCGCATTAAAAAAGGCATTCGTTTTATCATAAGCAAAACAGAAATTTTAGCAAAATAAGTTGCTCTCATAATTTTTTTTTTCAATTATGAAATCAACATATGCATGTATCCTGACCAACAAATCAGCTCTGCAACATCAGTGAGTGCCACTGTGGTCTAATCTGTACTTGCACTCTTCCTGGCTTCAAGTGTGGGTGACCTATGCCTCCCATAAAATTGACATAAAGCACACACCTGAAAACTCTGTCTAGCTGCTTATTTCTGTAAAAAAAAAAAATCAATCTGCAATTTATGATCATTTTTTGGTAAGTTATTTTGCAATCTCTGCCTTAAAACAAGTAACCTACCCTATCACTCAACACAGAGGAGCAAAAAAATAATTTTGCTTACCCTTTTTTGTCAGCCAGCAACAACAGCTCAACTCAGTCCAATGGTTGTTCGTGTCACCACTTTATGTTGTGTGAATAAGACTCAGAAGAGGAAGTTTTCAAGAATATCAACCTTCTTTATTCAAACAAGCATGGGAAGACTCAGGGTGGTCTGCACAATACGTCAGTTTTCACAAAAAGACAAGACCTTTTTATAATAATGTCACAACAGTCTTGTTTATGACAAGCCTTTTCTATCTTTGGAAATTCCTGGAGTAAGTACTGGTGAGGATACTCTTATCTACCATCATAAAAGGACATCTCTGTCAGTCCAGACAACCCTGGACATCTCGACTCTTTGGCAAGGGCATTGATATCCTCAGAACTCAATACTCAGTGCACACACACCCCAAAATATCAAAGTACAACCATACATGGAAGGCACGAAACATATTGAAATCATATAAAAATATGACTAAATATAAGTCATTTAAGATTATATTACTTCTTTATTAAGAAGTATTCTATTTCATTTTAACATTGTTTTTGGAAATTCATGTGTCATCCCTAGAGGCCATGCTGGAGTTAAAATGTAATGATTTATTTTAGGAACTGATTTTGTCTTTTGGTTTTATGGGAGGCCAGAGGTGTTAATTTTATATCCAAAGCCATGCATAGCACCAGAGCAAGAATATAAGAAATTGTGGAAAAAACAGTAATTTCATGTGTGGCATTAAACTGAACACAGTGCATTTTCACAGTTTAATTGTAAAAGGTAAGCAGCTCAGAATGGTATATGTAAACACTGCCATACAGTATGTTGCTGTATACAGACTATGACTAACCTATCATAAAATAATAGCACTGAGTGACAGTACAGAGCTTTTGTTTATAATTATCTTCATTAGTAATTTTGTGAGCAGGTATTTTTCACTGTAATCAGTATGCAAATGTGACAGCAGTTCAAAATGAAGTAATATAATTTGTTCCAGAAAGGTTGATTGGGACATTAATTATTGTGTGTTGTACTAAATAAAGGAGTCTAAATTGGGATGTAATTATGAGCAGTCCCATAATAAAGTGTTTTAATGACAGTGGATATATTTTGGCAATGGCTTGTGAATGTACAACATAATTATACTATGCAAATATTAAAGAGAAGGCTTGTTTGCACCAAACACAGACTCAAGAGAACTGCTTTTTTTTTTTTCCACAGATGTGGTCAGTCTGGTTTAGCCGTCCTAGGCCAAGCCAATTACATGCCTCACAGCAGGAGTTAATGCCACCGTGATTCTGAGAGGCAGCAGGGCTGACCTCATCCAAACCTTTCTAGAGATGACATAACTGAGGAACATGACACTCAAAGAATTCTGAATAGCAGTCTATGGGAGACTTCCATAAAGGCAAAGATGTTTGGTTTGGTATCCAAAGAGCCACTCAACAGCAAAATCAGAAAACGTAGGAGCCAGTTGTGTTGTTGCACTGATATTCAGGGCAGTTTCAATTGTGGTGTGGCAAACATATGTACTCATTATGATAATAAAGATGTAGGGTCTTAGCTTACTTTATACATAACATGAATTTGCATGGTGTTTGTTCAGTGGTCTGGCAGGTTGAGCCTAAGATGTTGATTATGTATTGATTCATAATTAAAGCCCTTATGTTGTGTAACTTTGGAACCTCAAATAACTACCAGGAAGTGTTAAATTACAGTCAAGTGGCAAGGATTATTTTTAGAAGGACTTTGCTTTTTACATGCTTTGTACAGCTACATGGCTGTGTCAGAAAGTTTTGCCAGCATGACTGTTTGGGGCCTAGACGAGAGTCTAAGTTTACTCACAGATATTTCCCTAGTTATCAATTTGAAATGCGAAAATTCATGAGCTGACATTCTGTTTTTTGTCTTAGTGGTGGAAAGTTAAAAAACTACATTAACCTTGTAAGAAAACAAAACAAAACAAAAAAACAAAAAACAAAACAACAACAAAAGACCTACAATTTGTAGATTTTGTACTTGCATGCTATGTTATACTTGTACTCCAGCTCATTTCACCAAAATGTTAAAGCTTTAGTTACTAAATTCAGATTATTCATACAAGTACAACTAATCAAAAAATAAACAGTATCTGTCTTATAAAATATTATGACCAGCATTATACAAAACAATACATTAGTGGATGCAATGTTAAAATGATGCCTACATATTGATAACGATGCCTAAGCAATATTTAAAGAGCACATAACAACAGCTAAATTCCTGCTAATGGCATCTATCCTCACAGATCTCAGTTGCTGCTGTCTTGTCATTTGATTCTAGTAAATTTTATGCCAAAATGCAATACTCAAATGTTTTATATATTAAATTAATATATTGCACAGATTTTTTATCTGAGTTTCTCCCTTTCCTCTTGCAGAATTGTTCAACCTCAGTCGGGTTGGATGTATAGCATTGGCAATAAAGCCTTTTTCAGCTCTCTCCAGAGATGCTCCATTGGATTTGGATCTGAACTCTGGGTGGACCACTCCAACACTTTCAGAGTTTTTCTGAAACTGTTTCCTTAGTGGTGTGCTTCAAATTATTGTAAACCTTCACCCCAGATCCTGAGCAATCTTGAAAAAAATCTTCACTATTGAATTCCACTTTTCTGCATCCATCGCTCCCATTACCCTGACTTGTCCATAGCATAATGCTGCCACCACCATGCTCACTGTGCGGGTGGCATTTATGAGGTGATGCTCAGCACTTTGTTTCTTTCCCCTGAACAGTTAGGAACTGGAAATGGTTCAACTGTGGTTTCATCAGACGACAGTATCATTTAGGTACCTTTGGACAAACCCCCAGTTTGATTATCGCATAATTTGAAAACAGTTAATGTTAGCTAACTGGAGCCTTACGTTTGCCTTTCATGTTGCTAGATAACCAGTCTACATGCCAACAAAAAACACTCCCTCAGTAAAATTCACACGTATAAAGGGTCTACACTGATAATTCAGTTTTTGTTTTTTTTTGACAAATGGAAAAAAGCAAGTTTTATTTAAAAAAAAGAAAAAAAAGTCAATGTCCAGAATTAAACAATAACAAATGGTAAAGAATCCAGGTATGTAGGAAAACAGATGAGGGGAAGACAGGACTATATAATATACACAGAAGGCTAAAATAAGACCTGTGGGAACTGGTGACATGTGGAGGCAATCAACCACAGGTGAAAAACAATGAGAGTGGGGCAGGTAATCACAAAGGAGAGAAACAAAAAAGGAAGTAAAACCAAAACAAGAGACATAAGAAAACTAATCTTCAAAGTAAAATGGAAACAATGTAGACTTAACAGTAAACATAATGACAGAGAAAGGGGAGCACAGAAGACAGGGGGAAGAAAACAACACTGACTAAGAACTAATAGAAACCACATGGCTACAGCAACATCCTGCAGAAACACACCATCCCATCTGGTTTCGGCTCAATGAGACCATCTTTAGTTAGTTAAAGTTTTAGTTAAAACTCCTCCAGGCTCTATGAAGGCTGCTTGAGCAAGAAGCAGACTGATGGAGGGCTACATCAGATCACCTGACCTTCACAGGTGATCTGAACTAAACCCAGTTGAAATGGTTTAAGAGGAGTCGAAGCACAGACTGCAAAAAATCAAAACCAAACAAACAACAACAACAAAAAAAAAATCAGCCAACAAATTCTCAGTACTGAATAAAGAGTGCCAAGGTGTAACAAAGGAAAAAGAGAGTACTAATGATAAATAAGGATTCCCCCGTGTATCCCTGCATGAAACAGTGCAACAGCACAGTTTATCAAAGTTTGTGTGGTTATTGTTTTTTGTGATTGAAGTGTGTCAACACCTTGTCATGAACTTAAGCAATATTTTTTTTTTTAGAGCACTGATGACCCAGAGCTCTACAAACCACTGCTGGAGGACGTCACTGCACAGCCTACAGTCTAAATATCTTGACTCTGTGTAGTGTCACATCAGTGATTTACACAAATTCTGGTGGTACAGCCTCCAGCTTCTGAGTGTTTTCTAAGTGTTCCTAAAAGTAAACACGCTTAAACACTGTATATGAAGTCATCTCTACCTGTTACATATTTCATTGTTGCTTGCATTTTTTCAGTGAACTATAAAACTTTAAAAGGTGACTGGGGAATGTAATGATGTGTGCTCTTTGTGTGCTAACAGGAACATGTATGAGGATTACTGTTACTGTGATTTAAAATTGTCCTGATGTACAATATATGAATTATGGCATTGTGTATATTTACTGTGAGTTACTGTTACTGAGTTACTGACCTTAGTCTTATACTTAGTTATATTCCACAACTACATATTTGATAAATGGCTCATAAAGAAGAAAATTCATGTTTGGAAATTGTGAATTCAGAGTCCTGACCTTAAACCAGCTGAGATGCTGAACCTGAAGAGGTTTATTCAATCAAAACAGAATTATTGATAAATCGGTTTTTCGCTCTCCTCACCGTTGTTAAGATCTCATAAGCAGCAACAGGAAATGTTGCATATTTTTGTGTTGTCAGTGCAGAAATCCACTGGGTTATCAAAACTCTTGCTGTTACACAATTTGTCCACGAGAGAGCACTGTCATATGTCTTTCAATTACCCCAAGTGTAAAAGATCCTATTAGCAATGTTCAAGATGTTATTTGATGTAAATAAATATTATTGACTCATTTACCATTAAGATATTTTTAGTAATTCTTAAATAACTTCCACTAACTGGTCCTTTAACTTTAAAGCTTCCACCTATTAACATCATATTTATCTGTTTATATTTCATGCGTGTTGGTAGTCTGATATTTGACTCAGTTAAATATTTGACTACAAACATTTGTAGTATTTCATGTTGTCACATCAGCAGAGTCATCAGTCTGTGTGTGTGTGTGTGTGTGTGTGTGTGTTTTGAAGATATTTTGAACTCACGATCTCTAAACTCGTGACTCCGGACATTCCACCTTTTCTCCAGGTGTTACAGGTTATTCTGCCATCATTTTTTTTTTATGCTCACCTTTCTTCAAATGGGAGGAGGGGCTTCTGTTAACTTCTAGCTCCTGGTTTCCTTTTTCCAAAAAGTTTTTCTGTTTCTCCGACAGGTTAGTCTTTTAGTTATGTTTGATTCTTGTAATGCTTAATGTAATGTTTGTAATGCAGCATCATTAAATGTTAGGTGATTACTATTATTATTATTATTATACAAACATATAAAATAAAGTTCTCACCAGTTTGATTTTCGATGAATGTTGTAAGTTCAAACTCATTAGAAGATTCTTGGGAACATACAATGCCAGTCAACCCAGATACTGAGAGGTTTCTATTAAATGTGTGTAAACCATTCGTTGTTTTTAATATCCATTTACAAACTGTAAAATGGAAAACAAATTCTAGATTTAATTTGTCGCGTTTGTGTTAACAGGAAACTACTGCCTTCCTCTTGTGTTGCACTTCAAATCGTACAGTAAATAAAGCCGGGCATGGCGCTGCCTGATTTAATGTGATGAATATGATTTTACACATCAGTAAATCCCAGTGGCGTTTCCTGGTGGTCTGAAGGTCGTTTTGACCAGCGGTGGTATTATAAAAGCAGTTATTAGTAGCTGGATCTCTCAGATTCGCATTAGTCGCCAGTGGAGTCACAGCTTCGATAGCGCGCACAAGACGCACGCGCATAACTGTGTGATTTGTGAATGTTTTGTGCATATTTATTGTGGTTTATTTGGTAACAGTTTGCGGTTGGTCACATGATTGGGGATGGCGGCATTGATTGTTATGACACCTGTTCACCCAGAGGCAGGAGGAGAGAGGGTCGCTATATTCTTTATTGACTCTCATCTTTTTTGTGATCACTGAGTTTTTGATTTTATGCTCTTTGATCTGAGCATATCGTCTCATGCAAGTATGCAGGTCCAGTCTCATCATCTCAGAGGCATTTGGTGTGATCCTGTGAACGGCTGTAGAGGAAATCTGATATGGTGACAGCCCTAAAAAAAACAACAAAAAAAAAAACAACAAAACAAAACAAACAAACAAACCAAAAAAAACCCCCAAAAGCCAAAAAACAAAAAAACAAAAGCAAAAACAGAGGGTTATCCTAAGTGGGTTGGAATGGAGTCAGATTTCTGGTTTAAATTATTGTTTCAGTGTGCCTCTGGTATAACCTGTCTTTTTACCCCCTGTTTTGGAAAATGCCCCTTTAGAAGACATCACTTGTAAATATAAGTTTGTACAAAGAATTGCCCATATTTGAACAACAGGAAGGAGTGCTAAGCTGCATCCATAAACTGTATGGGAGCAACACACAGGCACAAATACCTGCTAATTATTGCTAAGTAACAAACGAATGAAATAGTTTTCATATTAGAGTTTCACTAACAAAAACTGAGGCACTGTGAGCTGCACCTCACAGCAAGTAATAATTCCATGAGAAATGTTCCAAAAGGCACCAACAGCACAAACATGGTTGAGAGGTCCAGTTCAGTGATTCCAATTAGTGGAGCTGAAGTCTACCAAACAGGTACCAGCTACAACCACCTGTCTGCCAAAGTGGCCACACCCCTAAATTTAATTCTTAAAAAATTCAAAGGGGGGAACTGGCTACAGAGACCAAAACAGTTTTTTGTGCTAAGCTGTAAACATGTTTATTTCTGCTGTAAATTTGGACTTTTTAACATCAGAGTCTACAGGGATTGACTCACTTTAGGATACAGGCCTCAAATGGCCATCAGAGGAGCTACAATTTCGTACACTTCCTCAATGACTTAATTTTTCAGCCCCTGGAAGTTTTTGCTTGACTAAAGCATTATCATTAGCTAGCTAGTAATTCCTTCACAGCAGTAACCGTAATCTGTTTCAGCTAATTTGAATTTCATGTATTCGTTTCTCTCTGTCAGTCTACAGGATCTCCAGACAGGATGTCAGTGACTGTATTCAAGGCTGATGGGGTCACTGTGTTCACTGTGACCTCTGACCCCCAAAGTCTTTGGTCTCCTCTGTGCCAGATGTTCAAGAACCTTTGCTGCAGCCCAGTGTGCTGCTCTGTGTCTCAGCACCTGAGGAGGCTCAACAGAACTTCTCAAACAGCGCTGGGGGTGAGCTACAACCTTCAGTGCTTCAACATATTATGCACCTTTTTATAAATTTGTATATAAATTTGTATTTTTCCTTTCTCCACTCTCTGATCTAAACTACACACACACACTGTATATATACACACTGTGCTTCCTCTTTAACAGACTCTGCAGATCATGGTTGGGTTGCTCAATATTGGACTCGGAGTGATCATCTTAAACACTTACAGTCCCAATTGGATGTTGATGTATTACACTGGCTTTCCTTTTTGGCTGGGACCTTTGGTAAGCAAACTAATAGATTATTACATAATTTTAATGATCTGTTTTGCTTTTGTCATTCTGTAATTTTCTTGTGATTGCCAAAATCCAGTTGAATTTCCACCAAATAATTTATATGCATACCCTAAAGTCTACAGTTTTTTTGGAGAGGTTCTGTCTATTACCCTTAATGCCTCATCTCACACAGGACAAGCTAGATTCATAACATGAGTTCACTTTGAGGCATAAAATGTCATGAAACCCATTAAATGGGAGCATTCTGGGCAGCTTAAGCTGATGAAATATCAACCTGAAGACAACTTAAAATGTCTACAGTCAATTTGGAATCACTAATAAACCTAACAAGCATGTCTTTCGACCATGGGAGGAAGCTGGAGTACCCAGAGGAAAACCTGACATGCAAACTCAACAAGAAGGGCCCAACTGAGCAAGAAGTTCAATTCAAGAACCTTCTTTCTGTGAGGCTGCAGCACTAACCACTGCGCTGCCCTGTGTGGGAGTGAAATGTATTCTTGTTTTAATTTCTTAGTTCTGTGGTTTTAGTACCAGTACCAGAATCTTGTTGTCAGTGTGATCAAATGATGAGATGTCTTCTAGTGATCCTGTCAGTGTTCAAAACTAAACTAAACTAAACTAGACGGAGAAGCGTGATTAGTCACTCCAGAGAACACGTTTCCATTGCTCTACAGTCCAGTGGCGGCGTGCTTTACAGCACTGCATCAGACGCTTTGCATTGCACTTGGTGATGTAAGGCTTGGATGCAGCTGCTCAGCCACGAAAACCCATTCCACGAAGCTCTCTCTGCACTGTTCTTGAGCTAATCTGAAGGCCACATGAAGTTTGGAGGTCTGTAGCTATTGACTCTGCAGAAAGTTGGCGACCTCTGCGCACTATGTGCCTCAGCATCCGCTGACCCCGCTCTGTGATTTTACGTGGCCTACCACTTCATGGCTGAGTTGCTGTCGTTCCCAATCACTTCCACTTTGTTATAATACCACTAACAGTTGTCTGTGGAATATTTAGTAGTGAGGAAATTTCGCGACTGGACTTATTGCACAGGTGGCATCCTATCACGGTACCACGCTGGAATTCACTGAGCTCCTGAGAGCGACCCATTCTTTCACAAATGTTTGTAGAAGCAGTCTGCATGCCTAGGTGCTTGATTTTATACACCTGTGGCCATGGAAGTGATTGGAACAGCTGAATTCAATGATTTGGATGGGTGAGTG